>CAWUPM010001446.1:165000-190000 GCA_963924295.1 Dioctria rufipes
TACATAGTACTCCCGGTAGATGGCGCCAAGTGCGCGAGAAAAGTTGTCACAGTTATGTATTTTTTTAAATAGGTAAATAAGGTGCTATGTCGCTGAAATTTCGTATAGGCAATCTTGTGGTAAGCCGGTATCCATAAAAAATTCAAAAGTTGGATTTATCTGAAATTCGTAGAGCAAAGTTTCCAAATGAAGATTTTCGTTAAAAATTTTGGCCGTGGAAAAAAAATTTTTACAACGCAAATGGGAGGGGGTGGGAAATAGTCTCAAAAAATCACAAAAAAATCAGAAAAAAATAATCAAAAGGAATTTTTGAAATCGGTTTATATTTGGGCTAATTATGGTGAGGGGATGAATTAATACGTATGTACATACATGTAATTTGAGAAATTCGATTGAACCAAGTTTACCGAATTTGAAAAAGAAATACATAGATCGATAGTACTCGTCAAGACCTTTCCAATGACTCCTCACTGATTGAGATCAAATGTAAAAATAATATAGTATTTGGGGTATATGTGACCCAAGGTACTGAAAATGTCTCAGTGGCGTAGAGAAAAATATCGAAAAAAGGGGTCAAAATGAAATTAATGGCGAAAAAAAGTACACCACGTAATAGTACTCGCCAAGACCTTTCCAAAAAGTACCTACATGCCGGGGTAGGGGTGAAAGTAAAAATCGCGAAATTTTCATAGGGGTACCCCTGTAAAAACGGGAAAAAATTTAATTTTTCGCGGGAGTTGGCCAACTGTAATTGCTATAGAATCTGAAGGAAAAGCCCGAATGCCTTCAAATAAACTTCCAGACATAGAGGAGACCTGTAGGTAGCACATTTTATAAGCACTGTGCCGTGAGTTACATAGTACTCCCGGTAGATGGCGCCAAGTGCGCGAGAAAAGTTGTCACAGTTATGTATTTTTTTAAATAGGTAAATAAGGTGCTATGTCGCTGAAATTTCGTATAGGCAATCTTGTGGTAAGCCGGTATCCATAAAAAATTCAAAAGTTGGATTTATCTGAAATTCGTAGAGCAAAGTTTCCAAATGAAGATTTTCGTTAAAAATTTTGGCCGTGGAAAAAAAATTTTTACAACGCAAATGGGAGGGGGTGGGAAATAGTCTCAAAAAATCACAAAAAAATCAGAAAAAAATAATCAAAAGGAATTTTTGAAATCGGTTTATATTTGGGCTAATTATGGTGAGGGGATGAATTAATACGTATGTACATACATGTAATTTGAGAAATTCGATTGAACCAAGTTTACCGAATTTGAAAAAGAAATACATAGATCGATAGTACTCGTCAAGACCTTTCCAATGACTCCTCACTGATTGAGATCAAATGTAAAAATAATATAGTATTTGGGGTATATGTGACCCAAGGTACTGAAAATGTCTCAGTGGCGTAGAGAAAAATACCGAAAAAAGGGGTCAAAATGAAATTAATGGCGAAAAAAAGTACACCACGTAATAGTACTCGCCAAGACCTTTCCAAAAAGTACCTACATGCCGGGGTAGGGGTGAAAGTAAAAATCGCGAAATTTTCATAGGGGTACCCCTGTAAAAACGGGAAAAAATTTAATTTTTCGCGGGAGTTGGCCAACTGTAATTGCTATAGAATCTGAAGGAAAAGCCCGAATGCCTTCAAATAAACTTCCAGACATAGAGGAGACCTGTAGGTAGCACATTTTATAAGCACTGTGCCGTGAGTTACATAGTACTCCCGGTAGATGGCGCCAAGTGCGCGAGAAAAGTTGTCACAGTTATGTATTTTTTTAAATAGGTAAATAAGGTGCTATGTCGCTGAAATTTCGTATAGGCAATCTTGTGGTAAGCCGGTATCCATAAAAAATTCAAAAGTTGGATTTATCTGAAATTCGTAGAGCAAAGTTTCCAAATGAAGATTTTCGTTAAAAATTTTGGCCGTGGAAAAAAAATTTTTACAACGCAAATGGGAGGGGGTGGGAAATAGTCTCAAAAAATCACAAAAAAATCAGAAAAAAATAATCAAAAGGAATTTTTGAAATCGGTTTATATTTGGGCTAATTATGGTGAGGGGATGAATTAATACGTATGTACATACATGTAATTTGAGAAATTCGATTGAACCAAGTTTACCGAATTTGAAAAAGAAATACATAGATCGATAGTACTCGTCAAGACCTTTCCAATGACTCCTCACTGATTGAGATCAAATGTAAAAATAATATAGTATTTGGGGTATATGTGACCCAAGGTACTGAAAATGTCTCAGTGGCGTAGAGAAAAATACCGAAAAAAGGGGTCAAAATGAAATTAATGGCGAAAAAAAGTACACCACGTAATAGTACTCGCCAAGACCTTTCCAAAAAGTACCTACATGCCGGGGTAGGGGTGAAAGTAAAAATCGCGAAATTTTCATAGGGGTACCCCTGTAAAAACGGGAAAAAATTTAATTTTTCGCGGGAGTTGGCCAACTGTAATTGCTATAGAATCTGAAGGAAAAGCCCGAATGCCTTCAAATAAACTTCCAGACATAGAGGAGACCTGTAGGTAGCACACTTTATAAGCACTGTGCCGTGAGTTACATAGTACTCCCGGTAGATGGCGCCAAGTGCGCGAGAAAAGTTGTCACAGTTATGTATTTTTTTAAATAGGTAAATAAGGTGCTATGTCGCTGAAATTTCGTATAGGCAATCTTGTGGTAAGCCGGTATCCATAAAAAATTCAAAAGTTGGATTTATCTGAAATTCGTAGAGCAAAGTTACCAAATGAAGATTTTCGTTAAAAATTTTGGCCGTGGAAAAAAAATTTTTACAACGCAAATGGGAGGGGGTGGGAAATAGTCTCAAAAAATCACAAAAAAATCAGAAAAAAATAATCAAAAGGAATTTTTGAAATCGGTTTATATTTGGGCTAATTATGGTGAGGGGATGAATTAATACGTATGTACATACATGTAATTTGAGAAATTCGATTGAACCAAGTTTACCGAATTTGAAAAAGAAATACATAGATCGATAGTACTCGTCAAGACCTTTCCAATGACTCCTCACTTATTGAAATCGGATGAAAAATAAGGAATTTTTATTTATTTATCGATGTTTGCTACATGAATTTATAAGGGAAGGCATACGACTTTTGAGATTTTTATAAGGAACACATGAAAAATTTCTGATTTGGCACTATACATTTTCATACACTACACACCAATTCTAATCATATGCTTATACTGGAAATCGGATTTGCGAAAAATTGCAGAAAAGAAATATCAATAAACTCATTTCCCAATTTTTGTACGGGACACATGAGTGTTTTCTTATAACAAAACAGAAAAATTTTCTGACTGTAAAAGAAATCGAGGTTTGCTACATGAATTTATAAGGGAAGGCATACGACTTTTGAGATTTTTATAAGGAACACATGAAAAATTTCTGATTTGGCACTATGCATTTTCATACACTACACACCAATTCTAATCATATGCTTATACTGGAAATCGGATTTGCGAAAAATTGCAGAAAAGAAATATCAATAAACTCATTTCCCAATTTTTGTACGGGACACATGAGTGTTTTCTTATAACAAAACAGAAAAATTTTCTGACTGTAAAAGAAATCGAGGTTTGCTACATGAATTTATAAGGGAAGGCATACGACTTTTGAGATTTTTATAAGGAACACATGAAAAATTTCTGATTTGGCACTATGCATTTTCATACACTACACACCAATTCTAATCATATGCTTATACTGGAAATCGGATTTGCGAAAAATTGCAGAAAAGCAATATCAATAAACTCATTTCCCAAAATTTTTGTATGGGACACATGAGTGTTTTCTTATAACAAAAGGGTAAAATTTTCTGACTGTAAAAAAAGCGTTTTACTCTTCCACTGGTCGGGTTGCAGAACACCTATAGGGGGTAGTGGTCCTCTGAGCGATGGACGGTGACGTCAAGAAACATGATTTTATAAGAAATCCTAATAACTCTTACTTATCTATGTGCTTCCACTACCCCCACATGGGTGCGTGGCTTATAAGATGCTTATAAGAACCAACGCACCTATGTGCACATAGATAAGGGCTTAACACGGAAGTCATAAGAGAAAACCTAATAATAGTGGGCGAAAAAAGGTCTTATAAGAAAACCTATAAACTGTCTCATACTATTGCATGGGACACATTAGTGTTTTCTTATAACAAAAGGTTAAAATTATCTGACAGTAAAAAAAGCGTTTTACTCTTCCACTGGTCGGGTTGCAGAACACCTATAGGGGGTAGTGGTCCTCTGAGCGATGGACGGTGACGTCAAGAAACATGATTTTATAAGAAATCCTAATAACTCTTACTTATCTATGTGCTTCCACTACCCCCACATGGGTGCGTGGCTTATAAGATGCTTATAAGAACCAACGCACCTATGTGCACATAGATAAGGGCTTAACACGGAAGTCATAAGAGAAAACCTAATAATAATGGGTGAAAAAAGGTCTTATAAGAAAACCTATAAACTGTCTCATACTATGTATGGGATACATGAGTGTTTTCTTATAACGAAAGAGAAAATTTGGAATTTATTGGCGAGGAAAGTTCTCTTTATAATAAAGAGAATAAAATGCTGTATGCTTCTTCATGGGAGATTTTGGTCAGGAATTGGTTTTGCACCAAGTCCCGTACCAAAAAAAAAAAAAAATTTACTCTTCCACACTTCAGTCTCCAGACGTACTATAGCCCAACAATTATCGGGCGTTGGAATAGACACGGTTGTTACCAAATCCTAATAAAAACCGATAAAATTGTATGAAAACACGGGGAAAAAATACCATATCCTAATAAAAATCGATAAAATTGTATAAAAAATATATACTTATTGTTATACTTATACTTATACTTATCAACCAAGAACCCCAAGAACCCCAAGAACCCCAAGAACCCCAAGAACCCCAAGAACAGCTTGAAAATGAAAATAAAAATAAAATAAAATTAAATTAAAATTAAATTAAATTAAATTATACATTTAGTATAAAGAACAGGTCTGTGCTATACATTTGAATAATAATGGTAATAAGAAAGCTAATAAAATCATTGGATTGAGCTCGTATGGGCTAAAAAGCACGAAAGAAAGTATATTGGGCGATATACATGTAGTGCAAAGAACAGGTCTGGGCAATGGTAATAAGAAAGCTAATAAAATCATAGGATTGAGCTCGAATGGGCTAAAAAGCACGAAAGAAAGTATATTGGGCGATATACATGTAGTGCAAAGAACAGGTCTGGGCAATGGTAATAAGAAAGCTAATAAAATCATAGGATTGAGCTCGAATGGGCTAAAAAGCACGAAAGAAAGTATATTGGGCGATATACATGTAGTGCAAAGAACAGGTCTGGGCAATGGTAATAAGAAAGCTAATAAAATCATAGGATTGAGCTCGAATGGGCTAAAAAGCACGAAAGAAAGTATATTGGGTGATATACATGTAGTGTAAAGAACAGGTCTGGGCAATGGTAATAAGAAAGCTAATAAAATCATAGGATTGAGCTCGAATGGGCTAAAAAGCACGAAAGAAAGTATATTGGGCGATATACATGTAGTGCAAAGAACAGGTCTGGGCAATGGTAATAAGAAAGCTAATAAAATCATAGCATACTGCGATCTAGTGAAGCTTAACTTATCTTATAAGGATAAGCATAACATATATTGATTTTTATAAGGGACACATAAAAAAATTTTGATTTGCCGCTATCCATTTTCAGACACTACATAAGGATATCATTCATATCCTTTAATCGGAAATCGGATTTGAGAAAAAAAGTTTTCAATTAACTCATTTCCCCATTTTTGTTCGGGACACATGAAGTTATTAGGAAAGGCATAGACGATCTCAAATTTTCATATGGGACACATAAAAAAATCTTGATTTGCCGCTATCCATTTTCAGATACTACATAAGGATAGCATTCATATCCTTTTATCGGAAATCGGATTTGAGAAAAAAAGTTTTCAATTAACTCATTTCCCCATTTTTGTTCGGGACACATGAAGTTATTAGGAAAGGCATACACGATCTCAAATTTTCATATGGGACACATAAAAAAATTTTGATTTGCCGCTATCCATTTTCAGACACTACATAAGGATAGCATTCATATCCTTTAATCGGAAATCGGATTTGAGAAAAAAAGTTTTCAATTAACTCATTTCCCCATTTTTGTTCGGGACACATGAAGTTATTAGGAAAGGCATAGACGATCTCAAATTTTCATATGGGACACATAAAAAAATCTTGATTTGCCGCTATCCATTTTCAGATACTACATAAGGATAGCATTCATATCCTTTTATCGGAAATCGGATTTGAGAAAAAAAGTTTTCAATTAACTCATTTCCCCATTTTTGTTCGGGACACATGAAGTTATTAGGAAAGGCATACACGATCTCAAATTTTCATATGGGACACATAAAAAAATTTTGATTTGCCGCTATCCATTTTCAGACACTACATAAGGATAGCATTCATATCCTTTTATCGGAAATCGGATTTGAGAAAAAAAGTTTTCAATTAACTCATTTCCCCATTTTTGTTCGGGACACATGAAGTTATTAGGAAAGGCATAGACGATCTCAAATTTTCATATGGGACACATAAAAAAATCTTGATTTACCGCTATCCATTTTCAGATACTACATAAGGATAGCATTCATATCCTTTTATCGGAAATCGGATTTGAGAAAAAAAGTTTTCAATTAACTCATTTCCCCATTTTTGTTCGGGACACATGAAGTTATTAGGAAAGGCATACACGATCTCAAATTTTCATATGGGACACATAAAAAAATTTTGATTTGCCGCTATCCATTTTCAGACACTACATAAGGATAGCATTCATATCCTTTTATCGGAAATCGGATTTGAGAAAAAAAGTTTTCAATTAACTCATTTCCCCATTTTTGTTCGGGACACATGAAGTTATTAGGAAAGGCATAGACGATCTCAAATTTTCATATGGGACACATAAAAAAATCTTGATTTGCCGCTATCCATTTTCAGATACTACATAAGGATAGCATTCATATCCTTTTATCGGAAATCGGATTTGAGAAAAAAAGTTTTCAATTAACTCATTTCCCCATTTTTGTTCGGGACACATAAAGTTATTAGGAAAGGGATAGACGATCTTAAATTTTCATATGGGACACATGAAAAAATTTTGATTTGCCGCTATCCATTTTCAGACACTACATAAGGATAGCATTCATATCCTTTTATCGGAAATCGGATTTGAGAAAAAAAGTTTTCAATTAACTCATTTCCCCATTTTTGTTCGGGACACATGAAGTTATTAGGAAAGGCATAGACGATCTTAGATTTTCATATGGGACATATAAAAAAATTTTGATTTGCCGCTATCCATTTTCAGACACTACATAAGGATAGCATTCATATCCTTTTATCGGAAATCGGATTTGAGAAAAAAAGTTTTCAATTAACTCATTTCCCCATTTTTGTTCGGGACACATGAAGTTATTAGGAAAGGCATAGACGATCTCAAATTTTCATATGGGACACATAAAAAAATCTTGATTTGCCGCTATCCATTTTCAGATACTACATAAGGATAGCATTCATATCCTTTTATCGGAAATCGGATTTGAGAAAAAAAGTTTTCAATTAACTCATTTCCCCATTTTTGTTCGGGACACATGAAGTTATTAGGAAAGGCATACACGATCTTAAATTTTCATATGGGACACATGAAAAAATTTTGATTTGCCGCTATCCATTTTCAGACACTACATAAGGATAGCATTCATATCCTTTTATCGGAAATCGGATTTGAGAAAAAAAGTTTTCAATTAACTCATTTCCCCATTTTTGTTCGGGACACATGAAGTTATTAGGAAAGGCATAGACGATCTTAGATTTTCATATGGGACATATAAAAAAATTTTGATTTGCCGCTATCCATTTTCAGACACTACATAAGGATAGCATTCATATCCTTTTATCGGAAATCGGATTTGAGAAAAAAAGTTTTCAATTAACTCATTTCCCCATTTTTGTTCGGGACACATGAAGTTATTAGGAAAGGCATAGACGATCTTAGATTTTCATATGGGACATATAAAAAAATTTTGATTTGCCGCTATCCATTTTCAGACACTACATAAGGATAGCATTCATATCCTTTTATCGGAAATCGGATTTGCGAAAAAAAAGTTTTCAATTAACACATTTCCCATTTCTCATTTCTCCATTTTTGTTCGGGACACATAAAGTTATTAGGAAAGGGATAGACGATCTTAAATTTTCATATGGGACACATGAAAAAATTTTGATTTGCCGCTATCCATTTTCAGACACTACATAAGGATAGCATTCATATCCTTTTATCGGAAATCGGATTTGCGAAAAAAAAGCTTTCAATTAACATATTTCCCCATTTTTGTTCGGGACACATGAAATTATTAGGAAAGGCATAGACGATCTTAAACTTTTATATGGGACATATGATTTTTTTTTTATAAGGAAAGAGAAAAAGTTTCTTAGTAAATAATTTTTCGTACTTTGTTACACTTCGCCATGAATATGTTAGTAAATCTTCGAAATTTATATACATAATAATTTATAAGAAATGGCATAACATATATTAATTTATATAAGGAACATATGAAAAAATTTTGATTTGCTGCTATCTATTTTCAGACACTACACAACGTTCTTATTCAACTACTTTCACCGGAAATCGGATTATCGAAAAAAAAAAATTTCCATTAACTATAACCCCATTTTTGTATGGGACATATGAATTTTTTTTTATAAGGAAAGAGAAAAAGTTTCTCAGTAAATAATTGTTCCCACTTTGTTACACTTCGCCATGAATGTGTAAGTAAATCTTTGAATTTTATTTATATAATAATTTATAAGAAATGGCATAACATATATTAATTTATATAAGGAACATATGAAAAAAATTTTATTTGCTACTATCTATTATCAGACACTACACAACACTCTTATTCAACTCCTTTTACCGGAATTCGGATTTGCAAAAAAAAAAAAAAAAACAATCCATTAACTATTTCCCCATTTTTGTTCAGGACATATAAATTTATTAGGAAAGGTATAAATCTTTTGAGATTTTTATATGCATCACATGAAAAATTTTTGATTAGGCACTATCTATTTATAGACAATACATAACGATCCTATTCATATTATTTTACTGGAAATCGATTTTGCAAAAAATTGCGGAAAAAAATTTCTATAAAATTATTTTCCAATTTTTGTATGGGGCACATGAAGTTATTAGGAAAGGCATAAATGCTTTTAGATGTTTATATGAGACATATAAAAAAAATTTTGATTTGACACTATCTATTTTCAGACACTACATAACGATCCTATTGATATTCTTTTACTGGAAATCGATTTTGCAAAAAATTGCAAACAAAAAATTTCTATAAAATTATTTCTCAATTTTTGTATGGGACACAGGAAGTTATTAGGAAAGGCATAAATCTTTTTAGATTTTTATATGGAACACATGAAAAATTTTTGATTTGCCACTATCTATTTTCAGACACTATATAACGATCCTATTCATATGCTTTTACTGGAAATCGATTTTGCAAAAAAATTGAGAAAAAACTTTTCTATAAAATATTATCCAATTTTTGTATGGGACATATGAAGTTATTAGGAAAGGTATAAATCGTTTTTGATTTTTATATGGGACACATGAAAATTATTTGATTTAGCACTATCTATTTTCAGACACTACATAACAATGATATTCATATGCTTTTACTGGAAATCGATTTTGCAAAAAATTGTGAAAAAACTTTTCTATAAAATATTATCCAATTTTTGTATGGGACATATGAAGTTATTAGGAAAGGTATAAATCGTTTTTGATTTTTATATGGGACACATGAAAATTATTTGATTTAGCACTATCTATTTTCAGACAATACATAACGATGCTATACATATTCTTTTACTGGTAATCGATTTTGCAAAAAATTGCGAAAAAAATTTCTATAAAAGTATTTCCCAATTTTTGTATGGGACACATAGTTTTATTAGGAAAGGAATAATTTTTTTTTTATTTTTATATGGGACATATGAAAACTTTTTGATTTAGCACTATCTATTTTCAGACACTACATAACGATGTTATTCATATGCTTTTACTAGTAATCGATTTTGCAAAAAATTGCCACAAAAAATTTCTATAAAAGTATTTCCAGTTTTTGTATGGGACACATGGAGTTATTAGGAAAGGCATAAATTTTTTTGATTTTTATATGGGACACATGAACATTTTTTTGTTTTTGCACTGCCCATTTTCAGACACTATATAACGATCTTATTCATATGCTTTTACTGGAAATCGATTTTGCAAAAAATTGTGAAAAAACTTTTCTATAAAATATTATCCAATTTTTGTATGGGACATATGAAGTTATTAGGAAAGGTATAAATCGTTTTTGATTTTTATATGGGACACATGAAAATTATTTGATTTAGCACCATCTATTTTCAGACACTACATAATGAAGCTATTCATATTCTTTTACTGGTAATCGATTTTGCAAAAAATTGCGAAAAAAAATTTCTATAAAAGTATTTCCCAATTTTTGTATGGGACACATGAAGTTATTAGGAAAGGCATAAATCTTTTTAGATTTTTATATGGAACACATGAAAAATTTTTGATTTGCCACTATCTATTTTCAGACACTATATAACGATCCTATTCATATGCTTTTACTGGAAATCGATTTTGCAAAAAAATTGAGAAAAAACTTTTCTATAAAATATTATCCAATTTTTGTATGGGACATATGAAGTTATTAGGAAAGGTATAAATCGTTTTTGATTTTTATATGGGACACATGAAAATTATTTGATTTAGCACTATCTATTTTCAGACACTACATAACAATGATATTCATATTCTTTTACTGGTAATCGATTTTGCAAAAAATTGCCAAAAAAAATTTCTATAAAAGTATTTCCCAATTTTTGTATGGGACACATGGAGTTATTAGGAAAGGCATAATTTTTTTTGATTTTTATATGGGACACATGAAAATTATTTGATTTAGCACTATCTATTTTCAGACAATACATAACGATGCTATACATATTCTTTTACTGGTAATCGATTTTGCAAAAAATTGCGAAAAAAATTTCTATAAAAGTATTTCCCAATTTTTGTATGGGACACATAGTTTTATTAGGAAAGGAATAATTTTTTTTTTATTTTTATATGGGACATATGAAAACTTTTTGATTTAGCACTATCTATTTTCAGACACTACATAACGATGTTATTCATATGCTTTTACTAGTAATCGATTTTGCAAAAAATTGCCACAAAAAATTTCTATAAAAGTATTTCCAGTTTTTGTATGGGACACATGAAGTTATTAGGAAAGGCATAAATCTATTTAGATTTTTATATGGAACACATGAAAAATTTTTGATTTGCCACTATCTATTTTCAGACACTATATAAGGATCCTATTCATATTCTTTTACTGGTAATCGATTTTGCAAAAAATTGCGAAAAAAATTTCTATAAAAGTATTTCCCAATTTTTGTATGGGACACATAGTTTTATTAGGAAAGGAATAATTTTTTTTTTATTTTTATATGGGACATATGAAAACTTTTTGATTTAGCACTATCTATTTTCAGACACTACATAACGATGTTATTCATATGCTTTTACTAGTAATCGATTTTGCAAAAAATTGCCACAAAAAATTTCTATAAAAGTATTTCCAGTTTTTGTATGGGACACATGAAGTTATTAGGAAAGGCATAAATCTATTTAGATTTTTATATGGAACACGTGAAAAATTTTTGATTTGCCACTATCTATTTTCAGACACTATATAAGGATCCTATTCATATGCTTTTACTGGAAGTCGATTTTGCAAAAAATTGCGAAAAAAAATTTCTATAAAAGTATTTCCCAATTTTTGTATGGGACACATGAAGTTATTAGGAAAGGCATAAATCTATTTAGATTTTTATATGGAACACATGAAAAATTTTTGATTTGCCACTATCTATTTTCAGACACTATATAAGGATCCTATTCATATTCTTTTACTGGTAATCGATTTTGCAAAAAATTGCGAAAAAAAATTTCTATAAAAGTATTTCCCAATTTTTGTATGGGACACATAGTTTTATTAGGAAAGGAATAATTTTTTTTTTATTTTTATATGGGACACATGAAAATTATTTTATTTAGCACCATCTATTTTCAGACACTACATAACAATGATATTCATATTCTTTTACTGGTAATCGATTTTGCAAAAAATTGCCAAAAAAAATTTCTATAAAAGTATTTCCCAATTTTTGTATGGACACATGGAGTTATTAGGAAAGGCATAAATTTTTTTGATTTTTATATGGGACACATGAAAATTATTTGATTTAGCACTATCTATTTTCAGACACTACATAACGATGCTATTCATATTCTTTTACTGGTAATCGATTTTGCAAAAAATTGCGAAAAAAAATTTCTATAAAAGTATTTCCCAATTTTTGTATGGGACACATGAAGTTATTAGGAAAGGCATAAATCTATTTAGATTTTTATATGGAACACGTGAAAAATTTTTGATTTGCCACTATCTAGTTTCAGACACTATATAAGGATCCTATTCATATGCTTTTACTGGAAATCGATTTTGCAAAAAATTGCGAAAAAAAATTTCTATAAAAGTATTTCCCAATTTTTGTATGGGACACATGAAGTTATTAGGAAAGGCATAAATCTATTTAGATTTTTATATGGAACACATGAAAAATTTTTTATTTGCCACTATCTATTTTCCGACACTATATAAGGATCCTATTCATATTCTTTTACTGGTAATCGATTTTGCAAAAAATTGCCAAAAAAAATTTCTATAAAAGTATTTCCCAATTTTTGTATGGAACACATGAAGTTATTAGGAAAGGCATAAATCTTTTTAGATTTTTATATGGGACACATGAAAATTATTTTGTTTTTGCACTACCCATTTTCGAACGATCCTATTCATATGCTTTTCCTGGAAATCGATTTTGCAAAAAAATTGCGAAAAAACTTTTCTATAAAATTATTACCCAATTTTTGTATGGGACATATGAAGTTATTAGGAAAGGCATAAAACTTTTGAGATTTTTATAAGATATACATGAAAAATTTTTGATTTGCCGCTATCTATTTTCAGACATTACTAACGATCCTATTCATATGCTTTTACTGGAAAGCGATTATGCAAAAAATTGCGAACAAAAAATATTTATAAAATTACTTCCCAATTTTTGTATGGGACACATAAACTTATTAGGAAATGCATAAATCTTTTTTCATTTTTATATGGGATACATGAAATTTTTTTGATTTAGCACTATCTATTTTCGGACACTATATAACGATCATATTCATATGCTTTTACTGGAAATCGATTTTGCAAAATATTGCGAACAAAAAATTTCTATAAAATTATTTCCCAATTTTTGTATGGGACACATGAAGTTATTAGGAAAGGCATAAATCTTTTTTGATTTTTATATGGAACACATGAAAAATATTTGATTTGGCACTATCTATTTTCAGATACTACATAACGTTGCTTTTGCTGGAAATCGATTTTACAAACAATTGCGAAAAAAAAATTTCTATAAAATATTTTCCCAATTTTTGTATGGGACATATGAAGTTATTAGGAAAGGTATAAATCTTTTTTGATTTTTATATGGAACACATGAAAAATATTTGATTTGGCACTATTTATTTTCAGATACTACATAACGATCCTATTCATGTGCTTTTGCTGGAAATCGATTTTACAAACAATTGCGAAAAAAAATTTCTATAAAATTTTTTCCCAATTTTTGTATGGGACATATGAAGTTATTAGGAAAGGTATAAATCTTTTTTGATTTTTATATGGAACACATGAAAAATATTTGATTTGGCACTATCTATTTTCAGATACTACATAACGATCCTATTCATGTGCTTTTGCTGGAAATCGATTTTACAAACAATTGCGAAAAAAAAATTCTATAAAATTTTTTCCCAATTTTTGTATGGGACACATAAAACTTTGTTATAAGGAATAGTATAAAGTGTCTCATGCTAATGTACGGGACATATTGATTGCGATATGATTTGGGTATAAATTTTATATCAATAAAATATAAAAATTTCTTATAAGGAAAAGTATAAAGGGTGTCATTGCAAATGTATGGGACATAGTGCTTGGGATATAGTTTTGGTATAAGTTATATGCCAAGAAAAAAAGTGCTCTACCCTTCCACTGGTCGGGTTGCAGAACACATATAGGGGGTAGTGGTTGTCTGAGCGATGCCAACTCAGACACCAGATATGATTTTATAAGACTTCCTTATAAATCATAATTATTCATGTGCATCTACCCCTCGCATGGGTGCACGGCTTTATACTATGCTTATAAAAGTCGATGTACCTGTGCGCACATATGGCTTAACACGGGAGCCATAAAATAAGACCTTTTTGTTGAATTATAAATTAGCAAGGTCTTATAAGGAATAGTATAAAGTGTCTCATGCTAATGTATGGGACATATGATTTCGATATGATTTGAGTATAAATTTTATATCAATAAAATGTAAAAATGTCTTATAAGGAAAAGTATAAAGTGTCTCATGCTAATGTATGGGACACAGTGCTTGGGATATAGTTTTGGTATAAGTTATATGCCAAGAAAAAAAGTGCTTTACCCTTCCACTGGTCGGGTTGCAGAACACCTATAGGGGGTAGTGGTTGTCTGAGCGATGCCAACTCAGACACCAGATATGATTTTATAAGACTTCCTTATAAATCATAATTATTCATGTGCATCTACCCCTCGCATGGGTGCACGACTTTATACTATGCTTATAAAAGTCGATGTACCTGTGCGCACATATGGCTTAACACGGGAGCCATAAAATAAGACCTTTTTGTTGAATTATAAATTAGCAAGGTCTTATAAGGAATAGTATAAAGTGTCTCATGCTAATGTATGGGACATATGATTTCGATATGATTTGAGTATAAATTTTATATCAATAAAATGTAAAAATGTCTTATAAGGAAAAGTATAAAGTGTCTCATGCTAATGTATGGGACACAGTGCTTGGGATATAGTTTTGGTATAAGTTATATGCCAAGAAAAAAAGTGCTTTACCCTTCCACTGGTCGGGTTGCAGAACACCTATAGGGGGTAGTGGTTGTCTGAGCGATGCCAACTCAGACACCAGATATGATTTTATAAGACTTCCTTATAAATCATAATTATTCATGTGCATCTACCCCTCGCATGGGTGCACGACTTTATACTATGCTTATAAAAGTCGATGTACCTGTGCGCACATATGGCTTAACACGGGAGCCATAAAATAAGACCTTTTTGTTGAATTATAAATTAGCAAGGTCTTATAAGGAATAGTATAAAGTGTCTCATGCTAATGTATGGGACATATGATTTCGATATGATTTGAGTATAAATTTTATATCAATAAAATGTAAAAATGTCTTATAAGGAAAAGTATAAAGTGTCTCATGCTAATGTATGGGACACAGTGCTTGGGATATAGTTTTGGTATAAGTTATATGCCAAGAAAAAAAGTGCTTTACCCTTCCACTGGTCGGGTTGCAGAACACCTATAGGGGGTAGTGGTTGTCTGAGCGATGCCAACTCAGACACCAGATATGATTTTATAAGACTTCCTTATAAATCATAATTATTCATGTGCATCTACCCCTCGCATGGGTGCACGACTTTATACTATGCTTATAAAAGTCGATGTACCTGTGCGCACATATGGCTTAACACGGGAGCCATAAAATAAGACCTTTTTGTTGAATTATAAATTAGCAAGGTCTTATAAGGAATAGTATAAAGTGTCTCATGCTAATGTATGGGACATATGATTTCGATATGATTTGAGTATAAATTTTATATCAATAAAATGTAAAAATGTCTTATAAGGAAAAGTATAAAGTGTCTCATGCTAATGTATGGGACACAGTGCTTGGGATATAGTTTTGGTATAAGTTATATGCCAAGAAAAAAAGTGCTTTACCCTTCCACTGGTCGGGTTGCAGAACACCTATAGGGGGTAGTGGTTGTCTGAGCGATGCCAACTCAGACACCAGATATGATTTTATAAGACTTCCTTATAAATCATAATTATTCATGTGCATCTACCCCTCGCATGGGTGCACGACTTTATACTATGCTTATAAAAGTCGATGTACCTGTGCGCACATATGGCTTAACACGGGAGCCATAAAATAAGACCTTTTTGTTGAATTATAAATTAGCAAGGTCTTATAAGGAATAGTATAAAGTGTCTCATGCTAATGTATGGGACATATGATTTCGATATGATTTGAGTATAAATTTTATATCAATAAAATGTAAAAATGTCTTATAAGGAAAAGTATAAAGTGTCTCATGCTAATGTATGGGACACAGTGCTTGGGATATAGTTTTGGTATAAGTTATATGCCAAGAAAAAAAGTGCTTTACCCTTCCACTGGTCGGGTTGCAGAACACCTATAGGGGGTAGTGGTTGTCTGAGCGATGCCAACTCAGACACCAGATATGATTTTATAAGACTTCCTTATAAATCATAATTATTCATGTGCATCTACCCCTCGCATGGGTGCACGGCTTTATACTATGCTTATAAAAGTCGATGTACCTGTGCGCACATATGGCTTAACACGGGAGCCATAAAATAAGACCTTTTTGTTGAATTATAAATTAGCAAGGTCTTATAAGGAATAGTATAAAGTGTCTCATGCTAATGTATGGGACATATGATTTCGATATGATTTGAGTATAAATTTTATATCAATAAAATGTAAAAATGTCTTATAAGTAAAAGTATAAAGTGTCTCATGCTAATGTATGGGACATTGTGCTTGGGATATAGTTTTGGTATAAGTTATATGCCAAGAAAAAAAGCGCTTTACCCTTCCACTGGTCGGGTTGCAGAACACCTATAGGGGGTAGTGGTTGTCTGAGCGATGCCAACTCAGACACCAGTTATGATTTTATAAGACTTCCTTATAAATCATAATTATTCATGTGCATCTACCCCTCGCATGGGTGCACGGCTTTATACTATGCTTATAAAAGTCGATGTACCTGTGCGCACATATGGCTTAACACGGGAGCCATAAAATAAGACCTTTTTGTTGAATTATAAATTAGCAAGGTCTTATAAGGAATAGTATAAAGTGTCTCATGCTAATGTATGGGACATATGATTTCGATATGATTTGAGTATAAATTTTATATCAATAAAATGTAAAAATGTCTTATAAGGAAAAGTATAAAGTGTCTCATGCTAATGTATGGGACATTGTGCTTGGGATATAGTTTTGGTATAAGTTATATGCCAAGAAAAAAAGCGCTTTACCCTTCCACTGGTCGGGTTGCAGAACACCTATAGGGGGTAGTGGTTGTCTGAGCGATGCCAACTCAGACACCAGTTATGATTTTATAAGACTTCCTTATAAATCATAATTATTCATGTGCATCTACCCCTCGCATGGGTGCACGGCTTTATACTATGCTTATAAAAGTCGATGTACCTGTGCGCACATATGGCTTAACACGGGAGCCATAAAATAAGACCTTTTTGTTGAATTATAAGTTAGCAAGGTCTTATAAGGAATAGTATATATGTTTCTTAAATAGTTCATATATGCAGATATAAGAGAACGTATATTGATATTATGTTGTAAAAATGATGTATTTAAGAAATTTATAAGTGAATGCGATATTGTCTCATGCTTTAGCATGAGACATTGTTCGGTGAGATGGTTTTCTTCCAAGTCCCGTACCAAAAAAAAAAAAAAATTTACTCTTCCACACTTCAGTCTCCAGACGTACTATAGGGAGTAGTCGGTGTCTGGTGAAAAGATGGAAACCAACAAGACATGATTATATTATAAAGAAATCTTTATAAAATCATGTTTACTTTATGTGCATCTACCCCTGACATGAGTGAAGTAGTTTTATAACATGCTTATAAAAACTAATAGTAACCATGTGCACATTGAAATTCTATATCAGATATACTATATATTAAATTATATATATATCTCTGATCCAAGGGTGCATTATTCTTATAATTTTTGATTATAACGATTAGTAAGTACCCAGAGTGGATATTGTAGAATTTCTAACGAAAGTAGGTTGTGGAATATCAACGCCTTTGTGATATATACTAATACCAATGAAACTTTCTCATAAAAATGCTATTAACAAACTAATAAAATATTTGAAGTGAATGAAAGTAGGTTTGAGTGGATATTGTAGAATTTCTAACGAAAGTAGGTTGTGGAATATCAACGCCTTTGTGATATATACTAATACCAATGAAACTTTCTCATAAAAATGCTATTAACAAACTAATAAAATATTTGAAGTGAATGAAAGTAGGTTTGAGTAATATCAATGTAATGTTACCATACTATGATCTTTCTCATAAATAAAATATTATTAAGAAGAAGATGGTCATTGGATATGTTGATTTTGGCAACATTTTACTACGAGAATGACAAATATATAAATTTTTACTATTTTACCTAGTGCGACCATGATCAATGTTATAATACGATGATCTTAAAATGGTCAAAATTTGTCAGGGGTATCAAAGAAATTTATACTCTTGTCGCCTAAAAATGATATTAAATATCATGCAAAACTAATTTCGCTTTCAACAATAATAAGATTTGTTTTATTTAATAAAACAATCGTTAAATTTACAACATAAAAGAATTAAAAATTCTTTATCAAAAACAATATAAAAGCTTCGAAAAAAATGCTATTAATTTATATATACATATATATAGAAAAGATTTAAAAAAGTAATCAAAGTAATATATATATCTTTATGATATATATATCTTTATTATTTATAATCATTCTTATAAACATTATTCTGGTTGATCCTGCCAGTAGTTATATGCTTGTCTCAAAGATTAAGCCATGCATGTCTAAGTACAAACGAAATTAAAGTGAAACCGCAAAAGGCTCATTATATCAGTTATGGTTTATTAGATCGTAACAGTTACTTGGATAACTGTGGTAATTCTAGAGCTAATACATGCAATTATAAACACGGACCTCTGGGACGTGTGCTTTTATTAGGCTAAAACCAAGCGATACCTTTTATAGGGATCGTTACAATGGTTGAACTCTAGATAATTTGCCGATCGTATGGTCTTGTACCGACGACAGATCTTTCAAATGTCTTCCCTATCAACTATTGATGGTAGTATCTTGGACTACCATGGTTGCAACGGGTAACGGGGAATCAGGGTTCGATTCCGGAGAGGGAGCCTGAGAAACGGCTACCACATCTAAGGAAGGCAGCAGGCGCGTAAATTACCCACTCCCAGTACGGGGAGGTAGTGACGAAAAATAACAATACAGGACTCATATCCGAGGCCCTGTAATTGGAATGAGAACACTTTAAATCCTTTATCAAGGACCCATTAGAGGGAAAGTCTGGTGCCAGCAGCCGCGGTAATTCCAGCTCTAATAGCGTATATTAAAGTTGTTGCGGTTAAAACGTTCGTAGTTGAATTTGTGCTTCATACGGGTAGTACTACTATAATATTGGTGTGTACATTACCTTATGTTATGTGAGCGTATTACCGGTGGAGTTCTTATATATATTGATTCATATCACTTGGATTTAATATATATACCTCCTATTTATACCTGCTTCAGTGCTCTTTACCGAGTGTTGTTGTAGGCCGGTACAATTACTTTGAACAAATTAGAGTGCTTAAAGCAGGCTTCAAATGCCTGAATATTATGTGCATGGAATAATGGAATAAGACCTCTGTTCTACTTTCATTGGTTTTTAGATCAAGAGGTAATGATTAATAGAAGCAGTTGGGGGCATTAGTATTACGACGCGAGAGGTGAAATTCTTGGACCGTCGTAAGACTAACTTAAGCGAAAGCATTTGCCAAAGATGTTTTCATTAATCAAGAACGAAAGTTAGAGGCTCGAAGGCGATCAGATACCGCCCTAGTTCTAACCATAAACGATGCCAGCTAGCAATTGAGTGTAGCTACTATTATGGCTTTCTCAGTCGCTTCCCGGGAAACCAAAGCTTTTGGGCTCCGGGGGAAGTATGGTTGCAAAGCTGAAACTTAAAGGAATTGACGGAAGGGCACCACCAGGAGTGGAGCCTGCGGCTTAATTTGACTCAACACGGGAAAACTTACCAGGTCCGAACATAAATGAGTAAGACAGATTGATAGCTCTTTCTCGAATCTATGGCTGGTGGTGCATGGTCGTTCTTAGTTCGTGGAGTGATTTGTCAGGTTAATTCCGTTAACGAACGAGATTCAAATATATTAAATAGATGCATTCAGGATTATGATGCTGAAACTTTATATAGCCTTCTTATATGGCCTACATTAACATGTATAAGTATTTGAATGTGTTTATATAGGGTGGAGTCGTACCTGCTTGTTTGTCCCATTAATACGGATACTGGCTTCTTAAATGGACAAATTGCGTCTAGCAATATGAGATTGAGCAATAACAGGTCTGGAATGCCCTTAGATGTCCTGGGCTGCACGCGCGCTACAATGAAAGTATCAACGTGTATTTCCTAGACCGAGAGGTCCGGGTAAACCGCTGAATCACTTTCATGCTTGGGATTGTGCACTGAAACTGTTCACATGAACCTGGAATTCCTAGTAAGTGTGAATCATAAATTCATATTGATTAGGTCCCTGCCCTTTGTACACACCGCCCGTCGCTACTACCGATTGAATTTTTTAATGAGGTCTCCGGACGTGATCGCTGTGACGCCTTTATGGGTGTTACGGTTGCTTTTCGCGGAAGTTGACCAAATTTGAGTATTTAGAGGAAGTAAAAGTCGTAACAAAGTTTCCGTAGGTGAACCTGCGGAAGGATCATTAATGTTATAACATTTAACAAATATTTCTCCACTCTTCCAAACGTTACTGTTGGTATATTCTATCCTGATATCCTTTTAATGGGGATATGCGGAATATAGACGACTAAAGGTCCTTGGAATGTAGAGTTGATCTGATCCACTCTTCCAAACGTTACTGTTGGTATATTCTATCCTGATATCCTTTTAATGGGGATATGCGGAATATAGACGACTAAAGGTCCTTGGAATGTAGAGTTGATCTGATGATGATATATTCTATCCTGAATATATTGCTTATAATCATTTATAAGTAATATGCAGAGTATATTCGTGGGAAGATCACGGAAATGGAAATATTGATCCATCAAAAGTATGATGAGATGTATAGCATATAGTATATGTCATTGGATATGTTTGTTAAGAAAGACGTATTTACAACGAGAATAACAGCTTGCAGAGTTATTTGCATAAAGATTAGTTATTGAATATTGTCTTGTGTATTTATGTCATTGAATATATTTGTTACAGCAGCGGTATGTTTTCAACGATAATAACAATTTGCTCGCATATTGTTATTGAATGTGCCCTTGCTAATGATGTTACATTAATAGAAGTCATTGAATATGGTTGTTATAGCAACAGCATATTTACAACGAGAATGACTATAGATAAGGAAAAGCTTGCATAGGTTGCTTGCTAAATTAGATATCTTATAAAAGTTACATTAATATAAGTCATTGAATATGGTTGTTATAGCAACGGCATATTTACAACGAGAATGACTATAGATAAGGAAAAGCTTGCATAGGTTGCTTGCTTAATTAGATCTTATAATAAAGGTAGTCATTGAATATGTTTGTAACAAGACAAACAGTTTGCAACGAGAATGACTATTATAAGAGGAAAAACTTGCAATTGGTTGCGTGTTAAATGATCTTATAAATAATAACAAAATATTTACAACGAGATTGACTATAAAAACATCATATTTACAACGAGAATGACAATAAAATGCTTGCATAAATTATATATATATATACATATAAATATAAGATTGTTGTACTTAAAAAAGTAAATTATATTACACGCATTGGTAATATTATAATTTATTAAAAGAAGGTAAACAATATATTACATACATTGGTAATACCAAAATTTATTAAGAAAATAAACGATATTACATACATTGGTAATATTAGAAAATTTATTAAGAAAATAAATGGTATTTACATACATTGGTAATATTAGAATTTATTAGTAGCGAAAGGTAAACTATTTTACTTACATTGTAAAATTACAGTTTATTTACACACAGTAAATGAGTTTCTCATAAGAGAAGTTTAGACATTCATCAACAATATAAATGTTCATATTTATATATATATATTTATAAACTTTTAAAATAAACTATATTACTTGAATTGGTAATAGAACAGTTTATAGAAATAAGCTATATTACTCACTTTGGTAATAGTACAGTTTATGGGGTTTAAAAAAAAAAAAACAAATTTTGACATAAAATTATATAAATAAACAAAATTAAAATATACTCTAAGCGGAGGATCACTTGGCTCATGGGTCGATGAAGAACGCAGCAAACTGTGCGTCATCGTGTGAACTGCAGGACACATGAACATCGACATTTTGAACGCATATTGCAGTCCATGCTATACGTACTTTAAAATTTTTTTTTTTATAGTGCTGCATGGACTACATATGGTTGAGGGTTGTAAGACTTTCTTAATTAAGTTGCTTGAAGATATTTTTAATATCTTTTTAAGCACATGTTGTATTATTAAAAAATATTATTTGATATTTTTTATAATATTAATAATAAGGAATAATAATAATTTGCTTTTATCTCTTTGCAGATCAAGTATAAAATTTAATATACTGTGAATAGCGATTTGATTACATTAAAGCATAAAAATTATTATTATAAAGTATATAGAAAAAATAAAAACTTTTTAAACAACCTCAACTCATATGAGATTACTCCCTGAATTTAAGCATATTAATGAGGGAAGGAAAAGAAACTAACTAGGATTTTCTTAGTAGCGGCGAGCGAAAAGAAATTTAGTTCAGCACTGAGTTATTTTGTTGTTTTAACAAATATAAGATGCAGTGTATGGAATATCTATAATCTAGTATGATAAATTAGCAGTCCAAGTCCTTCTTAAATGAGGCCATTTACCCATAGAGGGTGCCAGGCCCGTAGTGACGTTAATGATTACTAGAAGATATTTCTTAAGAGTCGTGTTGCTTGATAGTGCAGCACAAATTGGGTGGTAAACTCCATCTAAAACTAAATATAACCATGAGACCGATAGCAAACAAGTACCGTGAGGGAAAGTTGAAAAGAACTCTGAATAGAGAGTTAAATAGTACGTGAAACTGCTTAGAGGTTAAGCCCGATGAACCTGAATATCTAATATGAAAAATTCATTGTTAATAATACATTAATTTTATTTTAATGTAATAATAATGTGCAATTTTTTCATATAAGGACATTGTAATCTGTTAATATGATCGATAATAGAAAAATTTATCAGAAGTATCAGTTTTGCAAAGTTTATGTTTTATTATATAAAAAATTTATTTTTTGATAATTAACATAAAATGCATATATGGTTACAGATAAATTATTGACAGATTTTTATTATATATAGCGCTTACACATACATTATATATGTGTTATAGTAATTAAATTAAATTTTTTAATTTTTTTATTATATGCGTTAATATGATTAACAATGCTATAGATTTAGGATACCTTCGGGACCCGTCTTGAAACACGGACCAAGGAGTCTAACATGTGTGCAAGTCATTGGGTATATAAAACCTAAAGGCGTAATTAACTTAACTGTTTAATTTAATGGGATCATATATATATTATTAATATTATATATTCCATCCCGGGGCGTTCTATACAGTTATGCATTTTAATATAAATTTTTTTTTAAAGGATATATTATATATGCCTCTAACTAGAGCGTACCTTGAGCATATATGTTGTCACCCGAAAGATGATGAACTATACCTGATCAGGTTGAAGTCAGGGGAAACCCTGATGGAGGACCGAAGCAGTTCTGACGTGCAAATCGATTGTCAGAATTGGGTATAGGGGCGATAGACCTATCGAATCATCTAGTAGCTGGTTCCCTCCGAAGTTTCCCTCAGGATAGCTGGTGCATTTAAATATTATTTAAAATAATCTTATCTGGTAAAGCGAATGATTAGAGGCATTAGGGCCGAAACGACCTTAACCTATTCTCAAACTTTAAATGGGTAAGAACCTCACCTTTCTTGATATGAAGGTTGAGGTTATGATATATTGTGCCCAGTGGGCCACTTTTGGTAAGCAGAACTGGCGCTGTGGGATGAACCAAACGTAATGTTAAGGCGCCAAAATTAACAACTCATACTGATACCATGAAAGGCGTTGGTTGCTTAAAACAGCAGGACGGTGGACATGGAAGTCGTAATCCGCTAAGGAGTGTGTAACAACTCACCTGCCGAAGCAACTAGCCCTTAAAATGGATGGCGCTCAAGTTGTATGCCTATACATTACCGCTGAAATATATGATTTATAAATTATATAATTTATAAATTTTGAAGTTTTAGTGAGTAGGAGGGTACAATGGTGTGCGTAGAAGTGTTTGGTGTAAACCTGCATGGAGCCGCCATTGGTACAGATCTTGGTGGTAGTAGCAAATAATCGAATGAGACCTTGGAGGACTGAAGTGGAGAAGGGTTTCGTGTGAACAGTGGTTGATCACGAGTTAGTCGGTCCTAAGTTCTAGGCGAAAGTCGAAAAATTTTTTAAGTTACAAATATGCAATGCAATATATGATATACTTAAATATTTTTGAACGAAAGGGAATACGGTTCCAATTCCGTAACCTGTTGAGTATACGTTTGTTATTAAAAATGGGCTTTTATGCTCATCCTGGTAACAGAAACAACCATAAAGAAGCCGTCGAGAAATATCGAAAGAGTTTTCTTTTCTGTTTCATAGTCGTACTACCATG
>CAWUPM010001446.1:192500-200251 GCA_963924295.1 Dioctria rufipes
TGTTCGAGCGAACAGTGGTATGACGCTACGTCCGCTGGATTATGCCTGAACGCCTCTAAGGTCGTATCCATGCTGGACAGTAATAATAGTAATGAGGCAATTGTATTGTATGGCAATATACCAATTCAAGTTTATAATTTAAAATTATAAACGATATCGGATGACTATGATGCCAATGATTTATATAACAAAGTTAATATGGGTTGTATGAAAGTAACATCTATATATAACTAGTTATATAAAGAAGCTTTATATAATACGATGACAATGTCTAGAATCAATTGTAAACGACTTTGGTAACGGGCGAGGTGCTGTAAGTGGTAGAGCAGCTGCCATACTGCGATCCACTGAAGCTTAACCTTTGCTTGATGATTCGAAGTAAATCATCTATTTATGATATTGTTATATCATTTTATACTATATTTATATAAACATTATATAAAAATGGGAATATAATAATAATAATATTGTTATATCATATTATGCTTTTTATATATGAAACATATATATAAAAATGGGAATATAAGCGCCCTTGAAAGACGTCAACCGTCAAGAAGTGACAGCCAATTTCGCATTTATGACGTCATTCATGCAGCCCCTTTAATGGGACATTTTTGCTGCATTTTACATAAACCGTAGTAGTTATGACAAAAAAAGTTACATAACAAAGTTAATATGGGTTGTATGAAAGTAACACCTGTATATACTGTGTTATGTAAAAAAAGCTTATTGTGAATGAAGAATTGTAAACTACTAAATGGGCAAGGTGTTGTAAGTGGTAGAGCAGCTGACAAACTGCGATCCACTGAAGCTAACCTTTGCTTGAAGATTTCAAGTAAATCATCTATTTGTGATATCATTTTATACTATATATTGTGAATTTAGAATTGTAAAATACTTTGGTAATGGCAAGGTGTCGTAAATGGAGCAGCTAACAAACTGTGATCCACTAAGCTTATCTTTGCTTGATGGTTTCAAGTAAATCATCTTATATAAAGCGCCCTTATAAAACTTAGATATGTTCATACGGAGCGTAGAATATTATATGAAGGAAGCCAATATGAGAGAAGGTAAAAATTTTTTATTTCGAAAAATTCTTTACTCTACAACAATTCAGCATGAATTTTGCATTCATTCGACCCAATATACTGTACTGCCTTTCGGTTAAAATTTGACCGAACTATCCTAAAATTTGTACTAAACTGATTTAGAGAATTTAAAAATTTGATATTTTAGGTACAAATTTGAACGGCGAATGCTCCCGATGTATGGAATATATTGACTTGAAATTTTTAGCATATGAAAGCTGAAAGTATGTAGATAACTTCGTTAGTGCATATAATTAAAAAAAGTGTAAAGAAAATATAGTATTTGGGGTATATGTGACCCAAGGTAGTGAAAATGTCTCAGTGGCGTAGAGAAAAATATCGAAAAAAGGGGTCAAAATGAAATTAATGGAGAAAAAAAGTACACCACGTAATAGTACTCGCCAAGACCTTTCCAAAAAGTACCTACATGCCGGGGTAGGGGTGAAAGTAAAAATCGCGAAATTTTCATAGGGGTACCCCTGTAAAAACGGGAAAAAATTTAATTTTTCGCGGGAGTTGGCCAACTGTAATTGCTATAGAATCTGAAGGAAAAGCCCGAATGCCTTCAAATAAACTTCCAGACATAGAGGAGACCTGTAGGTAGCACATTTTATAAGCACTGTGCCGTGAGTTACATAGTACTCCCGGTAGATGGCGCCAAGTGCGCGAGAAAAGTTGTCACAGTTATGTATTTTTTTAAATAGGTAAATAAGGTGCTATGTCGCTGAAATTTCGTATAGGCAATCTTGTGGTAAGCCGGTATCCATAAAAAATTCAAAAGTTGGATTTATCTGAAATTCGTAGAGCAAAGTTTCCAAATGAAGATTTTCGTTAAAAATTTTGGCCGTGGAAAAAAAATTTTTACAACGCAAATGGGAGGGGGTGGGAAATAGTCTCAAAAAATCACAAAAAAATCAGAAAAAAATAATCAAAAGGAATTTTTGAAATCGGTTTATATTTGGGCTAATTATGGTGAGGGGATGAATTAATACGTATGTACATACATGTAATTTGAGAAATTCGATTGAACCAAGTTTACCGAATTTGAAAAAGAAATACATAGATCGATAGTACTCGTCAAGACCTTTCCAATGACTCCTCACTGATTGAGATCAAATGTAAAAATAATATAGTATTTGGGGTATATGTGACCCAAGGTACTGAAAATGTCTCAGTGGCGTAGAGAAAAATATCGAAAAAAGGGGTCAAAATGAAATTAATGGCGAAAAAAAGTACACCACGTAATAGTACTCGCCAAGACCTTTCCAAAAAGTACCTACATGCCGGGGTAGGGGTGAAAGTAAAAATCGCGAAATTTTCATAGGGGTACCCCTGTAAAAACGGGAAAAAATTTAATTTTTCGCGGGAGTTGGCCAACTGTAATTGCTATAGAATCTGAAGGAAAAGCCCGAATGCCTTCAAATAAACTTCCAGACATAGAGGAGACCTGTAGGTAGCACATTTTATAAGCACTGTGCCGTGAGTTACATAGTACTCCCGGTAGATGGCGCCAAGTGCGCGAGAAAAGTTGTCACAGTTATGTATTTTTTTAAATAGGTAAATAAGGTGCTATGTCGCTGAAATTTCGTATAGGCAATCTTGTGGTAAGCCGGTATCCATAAAAAATTCAAAAGTTGGATTTATCTGAAATTCGTAGAGCAAAGTTTCCAAATGAAGATTTTCGTTAAAAATTTTGGCCGTGGAAAAAAAATTTTTACAACGCAAATGGGAGGGGGTGGGAAATAGTCTCAAAAAATCACAAAAAAATCAGAAAAAAATAATCAAAAGGAATTTTTGAAATCGGTTTATATTTGGGCTAATTATGGTGAGGGGATGAATTAATACGTATGTACATACATGTAATTTGAGAAATTCGATTGAACCAAGTTTACCGAATTTGAAAAAGAAATACATAGATCGATAGTACTCGTCAAGACCTTTCCAATGACTCCTCACTGATTGAGATCAAATGTAAAAATAATATAGTATTTGGGGTATATGTGACCCAAGGTACTGAAAATGTCTCAGTGGCGTAGAGAAAAATACCGAAAAAAGGGGTCAAAATGAAATTAATGGCGAAAAAAAGTACACCACGTAATAGTACTCGCCAAGACCTTTCCAAAAAGTACCTACATGCCGGGGTAGGGGTGAAAGTAAAAATCGCGAAATTTTCATAGGGGTACCCCTGTAAAAACGGGAAAAAATTTAATTTTTCGCGGGAGTTGGCCAACTGTAATTGCTATAGAATCTGAAGGAAAAGCCCGAATGCCTTCAAATAAACTTCCAGACATAGAGGAGACCTGTAGGTAGCACATTTTATAAGCACTGTGCCGTGAGTTACATAGTACTCCCGGTAGATGGCGCCAAGTGCGCGAGAAAAGTTGTCACAGTTATGTATTTTTTTAAATAGGTAAATAAGGTGCTATGTCGCTGAAATTTCGTATAGGCAATCTTGTGGTAAGCCGGTATCCATAAAAAATTCAAAAGTTGGATTTATCTGAAATTCGTAGAGCAAAGTTTCCAAATGAAGATTTTCGTTAAAAATTTTGGCCGTGGAAAAAAAATTTTTACAACGCAAATGGGAGGGGGTGGGAAATAGTCTCAAAAAATCACAAAAAAATCAGAAAAAAATAATCAAAAGGAATTTTTGAAATCGGTTTATATTTGGGCTAATTATGGTGAGGGGATGAATTAATACGTATGTACATACATGTAATTTGAGAAATTCGATTGAACCAAGTTTACCGAATTTGAAAAAGAAATACATAGATCGATAGTACTCGTCAAGACCTTTCCAATGACTCCTCACTGATTGAGATCAAATGTAAAAATAATATAGTATTTGGGGTATATGTGACCCAAGGTACTGAAAATGTCTCAGTGGCGTAGAGAAAAATACCGAAAAAAGGGGTCAAAATGAAATTAATGGCGAAAAAAAGTACACCACGTAATAGTACTCGCCAAGACCTTTCCAAAAAGTACCTACATGCCGGGGTAGGGGTGAAAGTAAAAATCGCGAAATTTTCATAGGGGTACCCCTGTAAAAACGGGAAAAAATTTAATTTTTCGCGGGAGTTGGCCAACTGTAATTGCTATAGAATCTGAAGGAAAAGCCCGAATGCCTTCAAATAAACTTCCAGACATAGAGGAGACCTGTAGGTAGCACATTTTATAAGCACTGTGCCGTGAGTTACATAGTACTCCCGGTAGATGGCGCCAAGTGCGCGAGAAAAGTTGTCACAGTTATGTATTTTTTTAAATAGGTAAATAAGGTGCTATGTCGCTGAAATTTCGTATAGGCAATCTTGTGGTAAGCCGGTATCCATAAAAAATTCAAAAGTTGGATTTATCTGAAATTCGTAGAGCAAAGTTACCAAATGAAGATTTTCGTTAAAAATTTTGGCCGTGGAAAAAAAATTTTTACAACGCAAATGGGAGGGGGTGGGAAATAGTCTCAAAAAATCACAAAAAAATCAGAAAAAAATAATCAAAAGGAATTTTTGAAATCGGTTTATATTTGGGCTAATTATGGTGAGGGGATGAATTAATACGTATGTACATACATGTAATTTGAGAAATTCGATTGAACCAAGTTTACCGAATTTGAAAAAGAAATACATAGATCGATAGTACTCGTCAAGACCTTTCCAATGACTCCTCACTTATTGAAATCGGATGAAAAATAAGGAATTTTTATTTATTTATCGATGTTTGCTACATGAATTTATAAGGGAAGGCATACGACTTTTGAGATTTTTATAAGGAACACATGAAAAATTTCTGATTTGGCACTATACATTTTCATACACTACACACCAATTCTAATCATATGCTTATACTGGAAATCGGATTTGCGAAAAATTGCAGAAAAGAAATATCAATAAACTCATTTCCCAATTTTTGTACGGGACACATGAGTGTTTTCTTATAACAAAACAGAAAAATTTTCTGACTGTAAAAGAAATCGAGGTTTGCTACATGAATTTATAAGGGAAGGCATACGACTTTTGAGATTTTTATAAGGAACACATGAAAAATTTCTGATTTGGCACTATGCATTTTCATACACTACACACCAATTCTAATCATATGCTTATACTGGAAATCGGATTTGCGAAAAATTGCAGAAAAGAAATATCAATAAACTCATTTCCCAATTTTTGTACGGGACACATGAGTGTTTTCTTATAACAAAACAGAAAAATTTTCTGACTGTAAAAGAAATCGAGGTTTGCTACATGAATTTATAAGGGAAGGCATACGACTTTTGAGATTTTTATAAGGAACACATGAAAAATTTCTGATTTGGCACTATGCATTTTCATACACTACACACCAATTCTAATCATATGCTTATACTGGAAATCGGATTTGCGAAAAATTGCAGAAAAGCAATATCAATAAACTCATTTCCCAAAATTTTTGTATGGGACACATGAGTGTTTTCTTATAACAAAAGGGTAAAATTTTCTGACTGTAAAAAAAGCGTTTTACTCTTCCACTGGTCGGGTTGCAGAACACCTATAGGGGGTAGTGGTCCTCTGAGCGATGGACGGTGACGTCAAGAAACATGATTTTATAAGAAATCCTAATAACTCTTACTTATCTATGTGCTTCCACTACCCCCACATGGGTGCGTGGCTTATAAGATGCTTATAAGAACCAACGCACCTATGTGCACATAGATAAGGGCTTAACACGGAAGTCATAAGAGAAAACCTAATAATAGTGGGCGAAAAAAGGTCTTATAAGAAAACCTATAAACTGTCTCATACTATTGCATGGGACACATTAGTGTTTTCTTATAACAAAAGGTTAAAATTATCTGACAGTAAAAAAAGCGTTTTACTCTTCCACTGGTCGGGTTGCAGAACACCTATAGGGGGTAGTGGTCCTCTGAGCGATGGACGGTGACGTCAAGAAACATGATTTTATAAGAAATCCTAATAACTCTTACTTATCTATGTGCTTCCACTACCCCCACATGGGTGCGTGGCTTATAAGATGCTTATAAGAACCAACGCACCTATGTGCACATAGATAAGGGCTTAACACGGAAGTCATAAGAGAAAACCTAATAATAATGGGTGAAAAAAGGTCTTATAAGAAAACCTATAAACTGTCTCATACTATGTATGGGATACATGAGTGTTTTCTTATAACGAAAGAGAAAATTTGGAATTTATTGGCGAGGAAAGTTCTCTTTATAATAAAGAGAATAAAATGCTGTATGCTTCTTCATGGGAGATTTTGGTCAGGAATTGGTTTTGCACCAAGTCCCGTACCAAAAAAAAAAAAAAATTTACTCTTCCACACTTCAGTCTCCAGACGTACTATAGCCCAACAATTATCGGGCGTTGGAATAGACACGGTTGTTACCAAATCCTAATAAAAACCGATAAAATTGTATGAAAACACGGGGAAAAAATACCATATCCTAATAAAAATCGATAAAATTGTATAAAAAATATATACTTATTGTTATACTTATACTTATACTTATCAACCAAGAACCCCAAGAACCCCAAGAACCCCAAGAACCCCAAGAACCCCAAGAACAGCTTGAAAATGAAAATAAAAATAAAATAAAATTAAATTAAAATTAAATTAAATTAAATTATACATTTAGTATAAAGAACAGGTCTGTGCTATACATTTGAATAATAATGGTAATAAGAAAGCTAATAAAATCATTGGATTGAGCTCGTATGGGCTAAAAAGCACGAAAGAAAGTATATTGGGCGATATACATGTAGTGCAAAGAACAGGTCTGGGCAATGGTAATAAGAAAGCTAATAAAATCATAGGATTGAGCTCGAATGGGCTAAAAAGCACGAAAGAAAGTATATTGGGCGATATACATGTAGTGCAAAGAACAGGTCTGGGCAATGGTAATAAGAAAGCTAATAAAATCATAGGATTGAGCTCGAATGGGCTAAAAAGCACGAAAGAAAGTATATTGGGCGATATACATGTAGTGCAAAGAACAGGTCTGGGCAATGGTAATAAGAAAGCTAATAAAATCATAGGATTGAGCTCGAATGGGCTAAAAAGCACGAAAGAAAGTATATTGGGTGATATACATGTAGTGTAAAGAACAGGTCTGGGCAATGGTAATAAGAAAGCTAATAAAATCATAGGATTGAGCTCGAATGGGCTAAAAAGCACGAAAGAAAGTATATTGGGCGATATACATGTAGTGCAAAGAACAGGTCTGGGCAATGGTAATAAGAAAGCTAATAAAATCATAGCATACTGCGATCTAGTGAAGCTTAACTTATCTTATAAGGATAAGCATAACATATATTGATTTTTATAAGGGACACATAAAAAAATTTTGATTTGCCGCTATCCATTTTCAGACACTACATAAGGATATCATTCATATCCTTTAATCGGAAATCGGATTTGAGAAAAAAAGTTTTCAATTAACTCATTTCCCCATTTTTGTTCGGGACACATGAAGTTATTAGGAAAGGCATAGACGATCTCAAATTTTCATATGGGACACATAAAAAAATCTTGATTTGCCGCTATCCATTTTCAGATACTACATAAGGATAGCATTCATATCCTTTTATCGGAAATCGGATTTGAGAAAAAAAGTTTTCAATTAACTCATTTCCCCATTTTTGTTCGGGACACATGAAGTTATTAGGAAAG
>CAWUPM010001447.1:0-265078 GCA_963924295.1 Dioctria rufipes
AAATTTTTTTGTTAGAATTGTAATTTAGGACGGCCATAGGGAAGACTAATTAACTTTTAGTATGCAATCTGTTGTTAATCAAAACAAATCAATGAATCTTGAATTTCGGTTAAATAATAACTTTTCAACAAAATTTAAATAAATCTTCTCTTTTTTTATAAAAATATACCTTAGGATAAAGCTTTTTCAGTTAGTTAGTGTAGCCCAAGGATACCCCTGGACTACCTGGCTTACATTCTTGGGGCTCATCCGGGATCTCCCTTTCTCTACATGAATATTCCCCAATCATTCTTAAGAATTAATTCAAACAAATTTAATTTAAATTTAATTAAAACAAATTGAAAATTTCGGTACGCAATCGACCCATAGAACCAAAAAAGAAAAAAAATGTTCCTTCAGTAAAAACTTGTTTTTTGTAGAGCACATACATATGCCTGCATCTCTCTTTTGTAAGCAGTAATAAAGTCAACGGCATGGATCGCATGCAAATCTGACAGTTGTGCATTTTGTCAATAGTTAGTATGAGAGTTGTTGAATATTTTACTTATTTTTGGAGCCGCAATACTTGGATATACGTTTTTGCACCTTTAAGTAATTGTTTAAATAGTCCAAGTGACAACGAGTGTTAAAATCACCCTTAATGGCAATTTTGGAGGTGCTGTATTGCTGATCCCACGTGAAAGAGTATACCCAAATTCCAGGAGGAAATTTAAATTAACCTATGAAGCCTGTGAAGAACGCTGTATGCAAGTAGCTAAGCAGAATATCCGACTGGTGGGATAGCTACACTGGATATTTTCAATGATTTGCAATCTTTATTAAATATTTTTTTTTTCATTTTGCCAAGAAACTATTTCTACGTAGCGAATTTGGTGAAGTTATTTTATGACATACATGTGTATGATTTATATTTATGAGGATAAATAGGGTTATGTGACATGAACCTTCGCTGGAAGTTTCTTCAGCGATACTTGAATTGATTCATCAATATTATTAGGTTTAAGGAAATTTTAATTAGGCTATACATATATCGTCCATTCCAAGGTGTTCTCGCCAGTAGATAAGCTATGACAGTTCTGGCTCACTTTTTTGAGCCTCCAGGATTTCGCCACAGATGGCGCCACCGTCGCTAGGTGGTGTAAATCCATACTAAATGTGGGTTTGTGTCTTGGATGTCCTGGTTTATGTCTTGGATGTTGGGGATACGAGACCACTTTGGGGGATACGAGACCACTTTTAGCACTCTCCAGCATAGGGAAATAGCATAGGATTTCGATTTTGTTCCTGAAGTTCGCTTATTTTTCATCTCGAATCTTGGGGATACGAGACCACTTTGGGGGATACGAGACCACTTTTAGCTCTCTCCAGCATAGGGAAATAGCATAGGATTTCAATTTTGTTTCTGGAGTTCGCTTATTTTTCATCTCAGACTCGTAGCCTCAAAGTTTTTCATCTCGAGTTTTGGGGGTACGAGATCACTTTCAGTTGTGAAGGGGGTGGGAAGCTTTATTGATGGATTTGGTCTTGACTGCGCCCTAGCGGCATTAGCGGTACTACCAGTATGTTCCGGTACTACGGTTTTCTTGGATAGATATGTGGTGCGCCTAAATGTAGGCTTTTGGTTTTGAACTAATATTAATAATAATTAAAGTTAACGCTAGGAAATTTTTGTTCATGCCAATGGATTCTAGATGGATGGTGTGTGAGGGGATATTATAGTATAGGATAGGGAGGGGGTAATGAATTTTTCATCAGAAATCCTCTACGGGCCTCCGGTTTTCGAGATATTAGCGTATTAATAATTCAAGTTATTTTTGCTCATGGAAATGGATTCTAGGTGGTGTAGGGTGGGCGTAGGGACGAAATTCTCATCAGAAATCCTCTACGGGCTCGCCATTTCTTGAGTAAGGTTACCTAGCGGCATTAGCCGGAACTACTAGCATGTCTTGGTTTTTATTTTATTAGCGGGGAAGTTCTAGATATCAGCATGACGTCATCTTGGTTTTTTTTTGTTTTCAAGTGTAGATATCAGCATCATTCGAATTTCACAACATGATATCACTATTAGCGGGGAAGTTCTAGATATCAGCATGACGTCATCTTGGTTTTTTTGTTTTCAAGTGCTGTTGTAGATATCAGCATCATTTGAATTTCACAACATGATATCACCTTGGCTTGATGTTTTCTTATTATTATTGGGTCCCTGGGGGTGCGTGTATTGAAAAGTAACAGTTGCTCTTTCGAGTGCAAGCACCATTTCTTGAGCAAGGTCCCCTAGCGGCATTAGTCGGTACTTACATATGTCATTCATCTCGGGCTTGGGGATACGAGATTACTTTCAGCACTCTTCAGCCCTAGGATATTTTTTGTCCTTGCCAATAGTATTAGTACTAGTGGGGGTAAAATTTTCATCAGAAATCTTCTACGGGCTATGGTTCGAGATATTAGCGATCTTACCTTCTCAGGTGTAATTAATATTAGTAGCTCAAAAACAAAAAAGCAACAACAACTATAACCTAAGTTGTGGATTAAAGATTTGATGATATTAATCTATCGGTGTTTTTTCTAAACAAGATTGCACCATATGATCATATATCTAAAAATAGATCAGGCGAAGCTGATTGGGGCGAATGTAGGTAGATATGTTCACTTAGATAAGTAATGGAAATTAGTAAATGTGTAATTTTGCTCTTCAGGTGGAATGCTTCTGATTTTATTCCTTGCATAAACAAATTCGCACAGTCCAGCAAAGTAAACAAATTCGCAGTCGAATAATGTAAACAAATTCGCATAGCAGCCGAGTAAAGTAAACAAATTGAGCGATTTATGTAAGATTCCCAATTCTTTAACTGAAAACAACAACAACCGATATTAATCTGTGGGATATGATGTCTTAGATGAGTAGTGGAAGATATACTTTAAAATTTCTTTTGCTGAAAAAACAACAACAACAACAACTATTACGTAAGTTGTGGTCTATAGGTGTCTTTTATAAACAAGAGTGATCATGTTATGATATTCGATGTGTAAAAATTGATCACGGCTGCTTGGATGGTAAGACACATGAAATCATTAGAAGTAATGGAAATTAAAGCATTAGAAAAGGTGGCCAGGTCGCTGGTAATTTGATATCTTGCGTAAACAAATATAGCCGAGTAAAGCAGGCAAATTGAGCGATTAATGTTTTTTTTTGTATCTAGGAGTTTGTATTGAAAAGTTTTTTTATTTTCAATAAAATTTCTCAACCAGTCACACTGTTATGAGATTTGATTGATTCCCCGATATCATAGTTCACATGAAGCTGATAAGAATATGATAATTTTATCTTCATACCCAATAGTATGAACAGGTACATTGTTTACTTACCATTAAGTTGAGAGTGGGTAAATTAAAAGCTTTAATAGACGAACGCTGTGTTATGATATTAATGTGGTATGATATGTTGTCTGAGGTGAGTAGTGGAAGTTGTATGGGAGCTATGAATAAGCAGTAAAATCCTAATCAGCAATCTCGCTGGATATGTGATAATTCTCCATGTCCATAGTGAAGATCGTGGTGGTGGGTTGAGAGTAGGTATTGTAAGTTATGTATTGAGTTAAAAGTTTTGCTGGATGGTATTTGACATTTATCTCCTCGAAATGGTGTTGTATGAGTATCAGGAAGGTTGAAAAAAGTTGATAATGCTTCAAGTTCAATAGTGAACTGCGATGTTGAGAGTAGGTATTTGGAATGATATAACTCTAGTAGGATATCTTACCACATTTGAAAAAAATTACATAATATGATTAAGAAAGCTTCATGATATATATCAAAAGTGATCCCAATGGATTACATAAGGAAAGTATGTTCACTTCATCTGCAAACAACAAATTTGGCTGAAAGCGACACACGGTGTGAGCAATAATCATTTTTTTGCTTCAATTATCACTATTAAGCGACATGTGTCGCAGAAAATATATTAAGTCTAGTCTAGTCTAAAATATGTATTGTAAATAAAAATTGTATTATGGTTATAATGCCATTTATTGAAATAATTTGTTTTAATTACATTATAGTTTAAGTCTAAGGTCTTTTTTCTTTAACTCAGGAAAGCCAGGATTTCAAAAACTGATCCTTATAATGAATATTCCTTATACCTTTAGACCAACATGACTTTAGAAGGTTCCTTGTGCACCATTTTCACAAATAATATCTCTCCGTCTTTACTTTTTGCAATCTTTGTTGGAATATCCTGATTTATCGACCTGTTGGTAGGGGACAGTTCGACTCGTTTTTGGATGAAAAACTTTCTTCTTTATTTCTGGAAAGCATCGATTTCATAGATGTAGACTTAGCTTTATATGAATATTCTTTACTCCTTTCTTCCGTAGGCTTTAGAAGGTTTGTAGTGTCCTTAGAACTCATGTTGAAATTATTGCGTAATTAGCTTGCCAAGAAACAGTGATCTGTTTGGGTAAAGAGCAAAATATCAACTGAAAAAACAAGTTATGAAACTACTATTTATATATATTTGACACATGGGCTTGAAGGCAGCAATTTGTCCTTGACCTCTGGCGTCACCTTAATCTTTGAAACCGAAAGTGTCTGCTCTTGGGTTCACTTGGATGATGATGAGTAGTGCAAGTTGTATGGGAGATTATAATTAGCTGTGCTTCAAGTTCAATAGTGAAGACCGCGATGTGGAGAGTGGATATTTGGAATGATATAAGTCTATTAGGATATGGAAGTATTATTTATTCATCTTTAAATCTTACCATGAAAGTATTAGGTTGGGAGTGGATTAAATTAAATGTTTTGACGAAAGAAGGTGGAGTTATTATATTAATATAGTATAATATGTTATCTTAGATGAGTATATTGAGAGCTGTGAGTAATATCTCACTCGGGATTTGGTCATATACTTGCCAGCTGTGGATATGTATGTATGCAACACTGAAATGAATTAATGTAATATGTTGTGTAGTGTAAAAGAAAAACTTTCATGGGCGATATGGGGATTGAATCGATGTATGTTATGCACTAGATTGGTGATATTTGTGCTTATTTGATTGAAGTAAAATAGTTTCACGGCTTCCTTACCAAGACTTAAATATATTCATAAAAACGTTGAATCGATGTCAAGAACATATTAATACTATGAGCAGAGGAAATCGTGATCATTGCAGCATGTTATGAAATTCGATATCTAAAAATAGACCACATGAAGGTTATTGGGGTGGTAAAAAAACATGAAGGCATTAGGTGAGAATGGCTTCAATTAAGGCTTTGGTGAAAGAAAGCGGCATCAGTCAGTTTTGGTGAGCCTCAGCGATAGGTCAAATAAAAAAAAATGTCAACCGCGCTAATAAATGAAAGTTTTTCCAGTAAAAAGAGTGGTACAAAACGGCATATGGGGAGCTGTATTGGACAGACTAAATCACCGAGATTGTTATTGAAAGCCACCAGTCGAGGTGGAGAAAATACTCAGCGTGTAAGAAAAAGTGATTTTGTAAAGTGGGAGAAATGAGTTCAGTATTCACAGACAGAATTAGAGCTGGAATTATTGTAAATATAAACCATACAGATCCTAAGCTATTTATACATGATGCTGCTCATTTATAATATTAAAGTTAATACAAAGTTGTGTGCTGATTTTGTTAAGAATATCGGTGACAATGAGGTTATAAACGATATTAAATATTTACAAGCAAGAACTGCTCCAATCAATGTGGACGATAATTTAAATGAGTGGTATAAAGTTAACATTTTGGATTCAATACCACTCAGCTGGAGGAGTTTCAGAAAAAAGATAGTGCTGGACATTGGAGTCCATTATACATTTTGCAGTACATATCAACAAATTTGAACAGCACCGAGGATCTTCGTATATACCTCTACCGAAGGAGATTGCTTTAAAGCAAGCTTGCATCAATGTAAAAAATAGTGATGAAGCATGCTTCGCTTGGGCCCGTAACATCAGCGCTATATCCTGCAAATGTTCACTCCGATAGGACCTCATCATATTCACATTATTCTACTGTGCTAAATTTAACTGGAATAGCATTTCCTATGACGCTTAAGCAAATTAAACAATTTGAAGACCAGAACGATATATCAATAAACGTATTCATCCTAAAGAAAGAGCGTTCCTTCACCACTGTTCTAGTTAGACCAACCAAACATAATATGAAGCGACATGTGAATCTATTAATGATACAAAATAACTATGAGCAGGATGATGATGATGATGATGATGCTGCTGCTGATGATGATGATTATGATGATAATGATGATGACAGTACCAGGTTTCATTTCTGCTGGATTAAATACCTTTCACGGCTTGCATGGAAACAAGCTTCAAAACATAAGGCTAGATTGTATATTTGCGATAGATGTTTGTTCTATTTTTATTCGGCTAAAGCATTAGCATCACATATTCCTGAATGTGAGAAACAAAAAATTTATCTTGAATTAAGGAAGCCCAACCGTAAAATTAAATGCTAGTAGCACAACGGATACTCTACCATTGACAAACATTACTGAATTCCATCAGAGCAACAAGGAGCAGCCGCAGAAAACATATGACCTAATTCTAGTGTATTGTAAATAAAAAAAAATGTATTACATATAGTTATAGTTCCATTTATTTAAGTAATTTGTTTTAATTGTATTATAGTCTAAGATATACATTATTGGAAAATAAAGAATATATTATAGTTATAGGTGTAATTCAAATAAGGAAGCCCAACAATAGAATGACACACTAAGAATTAAATGTTAATATTTTTTTAATTTATAATAAATCGATAATGATATTTTATATATGTTATTCTTTTTATTCAATTTCCCTACTAAGTCCAGAACTCCTGAAAGTATTCTTTAATAATATTTGCATACTACAGAGGGCTCTTAATCGGACGGTTGAACCTTTTACCAGAATGCTAGGTTGAGCGTGAGCGTGAGAAAACATGTTGACACGTGGGCTTGACCTTGGCCTCTGGCATCACCTTTGAAACCGGAAGGGTATTTTGTCCTTGACCTTGATCCAGAAGTGTTTGTCTTGGCGGCTATAACCTTAATCAATTACGTCACAGGGGACTCTATACAGCTTTTCAAAACAAATTTGATAACAGATAAACAGCTTTCAAACAGCCCTGATAACAGGTAAACAGCTTTTAAACAGGTCTGATAACAGGTAAAGAGCTTTTAAACAGGTCTGATAACAGCTCTGATACAGCTTAACAGCTTTTCAAACAGCTCTGATAACAGCTTTTCAAACAGCTCTGATAACAGCTTAACAGCTTTTAAACAGGTCTGATAACAGCTTAACAGCTCTGATAACAGCTTAACAGATTTTCAAACAGCTCTGATAACAGGTAAACAGCTTTTAAACAGGTCTGATAACAGCTTAACAGCTTTTAAATAGGTCAAATAACAGCTAAACAGCTTTTTAATACAGGTCTGATAACAGCTTAACAGCTTTTCAAACAGCTCTGATAACAGGTAAACAGCTTTTAAACAGGTCTGATACAGCTTAACAGCTCTGATAACAGCTCTGATAACAGCTTAACAGCTTTTCAAACAGCTCTGATAACAGCTTAACAGCTTTTCAAACAGCTCTGATAACAGCTTAACAACTTTTAAACAGGTCTGATAACAGCTTAACAGCTTTTAAACAGGTCTGATAACAGCTTAACAGCTCTGATAACAGCTCTGATAACAGGTAAACAGCTTTTAAAGAGGTCTGATAACAGCTTAACAGCTCTGATAACAGCTTAACAGCTTTTTAAACAGGTCTGATAACAGCTTAACAGCTTTTCAAACAGCTCTGATAACAGCTTAACAGCTTTTAAATAGGTCAAATAACAGCTAAACAGCTTTTTATACAGGTTTGATAACAGCTTAACAGCTCAATGCTGCTCGATTGAGGAATTTTGTTAGTGTTTTCAGACTTATGGATATCTGTCGTTTGATGCATCCTATGGCTAGATCATACACGAGGGTCTCGCGAAATATCCATGGAAGTCTCGCGGGCTCGAGAATTGATAGACTTCACGTCCCCCCTGGAATACTAGAACATTTCGTTGGCTTCACTCATGAATTGTGTCCGGTTGTGATCTTCTTCTTGTAGGGGCAACCATCACTCCAGTTGAAGGAGAACTGCGTACTGGTTATTCTTCAACTCAGAGCAGTTCATCAATGAGTTCATTGAATTCTGGCACGATTGGCAAGAGAGGAAAGCTGACTTCCTTTTCTTAGTCAACGGTGGGATGTTGGTAAGCTCCAAATTCGATCCTTTATCGAAACGAGTTTCAACCGAACTGGGTATCAAGCTTCCAGTTTGTTGTCCAAACTATATCGGATAGCAGCTCTTCTCCCAATCGGAGTTGATTCTTTATTTTAATAGAATAAATAAACACTTGGAGCACAAACTTACAAGCACAGCTTGGAGTTTGTGTCGCGCAATCAATCACGCTGGCTGAGGGAAGGCGAAACTCCAACCGAGTACTTCTTCATGCCGAAAACTTCTGCCAGGCAACTAGATGACGTACTGCTTCTTGTGAAATCGCGTCGACAAGTCCTTAATGAACTACAGTTATCAGAATATATTCGAGGTCGGTGGCTAGATAAAAAAGTGTTATTTATTATAATTTAGAAGCTGTTAAGCAGTCACCAGAGCTGTTTGAAAAGCTGTTTAGCTGGCTGTTTGAAAAGCTGTTAAGCTGTTATCAGAGCTGTTTGAAAAGCTGTTTGAAAACCTGTTAAGCTGTTATCAGAGCTGTTATCAGAGCTGTTAAGCTGTTATCAGACCTGTTTAAAAGCTGTTTACCTGTTATCAGAGCTATTTGAAAAGCTGTTAAGCGGTTATCAGAGCTGTTTAAAAGCTGTTAAGCTGTTATCAGGGCTGTTTGAAAAGCTGTTAAGCTGTTATCAGAGCTGTTTAAAAGCTGTTAAGCTGTTATCAAAGCTGTTTGGAGAGCTGTTAAGCTGTTATCAGAGCTGTTTGAAAAGCTGTTTACCTGTTATCAGAGCTGTTTGAAAAGCTGTTAAGCTGTTATCAGAGCTGTTATCAGACCTGTTTTGAAAAGCTGTATAGAGTCCCCTGTGACGTAATTGATTAAGGTTATAGCCGCCAAGACAAACACTTCTGGATCAAGGTCAAGGACAAAATACCCTTCCGGTTTCAAAGGTGATGCCAGAGGCCAAGGTCAAGCCCACGTGTCAACATGTTTTCTCACGCTCACGCTCAACCTAGCATTCTGGGTAAAAGGTTCAACCGTCCGATTAAGAGCCCTCTGTAGTAGGCAAATATTATTAAAGAATACTTTCAGGAGTTCTGGACTTAGTAGGGAAATTGAATAAAAAGAATAACATATATAAAATATCATTATCGATTTATTATAAATTAAAAAAATATTAACATTTAATTCTTAGTGTGTCATTCTATTGTTGGGCTTCCTTATTTGAATACACCTATAACTATAATATATTCTTTATTTTCCAATAATGTATATCTTAGACTATAATACAATTAAAACAAATTACTTAAATAAATGGAACTATAACTATATGTAATACATTTTTTTTTATTTACAATACACTAGAATTAGGTCATATGTTTTCTGCGGCTGCTCCTTGTTGCTCTGATGGAATTCAGTAATGTTTGTCAATGGTAGAGTATCCGTTGTGCTACTAGCATTTAATTTTACGGTTGGGCTTCCTTAATTCAAGATAAATTTTTTGTTTCTCACATTCAGGAATATGTGATGCTAATGCTTTAGCCGAATAAAAATAGAACAAACATCTATCGCAAATATACAATCTAGCCTTATGTTTTGAAGCTTGTTTCCATGCAAGCCGTGAAAGGTATTTAATCCAGCAGAAATGAAACCTGGTACTGTCATCATCATTATCATCATAATCATCATCATCAGCAGCAGCATCATCATCATCATCATCATCCTGCTCATAGTTATTTTGTATCATTAATAGATTCACATGTCGCTTCATATTATGTTTCGTTGGTCTAACTAGAACAGTGGTGAAGGAACGCTCTTTCTTTAGGATGAATACGTTTATTGATATATCGTTCTGGTCTTCAAATTGTTTAATTTGCTTAAGCGTCATAGGAAATGCTATTCCAGTTAAATTTAGCACAGTAGAATAATGTGAATATGATGAGGTCCTATCGGAGTGAACATTTGCAGGATATAGCGCTGATGTTACGGCCCAAGCGAAGCATGCTTCATCACTATTTTTTACATTGATGCAAGCTTGCTTTAAAGCAATCTCCTTCGGTAGAGGTATATACGAAGATCCTCGGTGCTGTTCAAATTTGTTGATATGTACTGCTAAATGTATAATGGACTCCAATGTCCAGCCACTATCTTTTTTCTGAAACTCCTCCAGCTGAGTGAGTATTGAATCCAAAATGTTAACTTTATACCACTCATTTAAATTATCGTCCACATTGATTGGAGCAGTTCTTGCTTGTAAATATTTAATATCGTTTATAACCTCATTGTCACTGATATTCTTAACAAAATCAGCACACAACTTTGTATTAACTTTAATATTATAAATGAGCAGCATCATGTATAAATAGCTTAGGATCTGTATGGTTTATATTTACAATAATTCCAGCTCTAATTCTGTCTGTGAATACTGAACTCATTTCCTCCCACTTTACAAAATCACTTTTTCTTACACGCTGAGTAATTTCTCCACCTCGACTGGTGGCTTTCAATAACAATCTCGGTGATTTAGTCTGTCCAATACAGCTCCCCATATGCCGTTTTGTACCACTCTTTTTACTGGAAAAACTTTCATTTATTAGCACGGTTGACATTTTTTTTTATTTGACCTATCGCTGAGGCTCACCAAAAGTGACTGATGCCGCCTTCTTTCACCAAAGCCTTAAATTGAAGCCATTCTCAACCTAATGCCTTCATGTTTTTTTACCACCCCAATAACCTTCATGTGGTCTATTTTTAGATATCGAATTTCATAACATGCTGCAATGATCACGATTTCCTCTGCTCATAGTATTAACATGTTCTTGACATCGATTCAACGTTTTTATGAATATATTTAAGTCTTGGTAAGGAAGCCGTGAAACTATTTTACTTCAATCAAATAAGCACATATACCACCAATCTAGTGCATAACATACATCGATTCAATCCCCATATCGCCCATGAAAGTTTTTCTTTTACACTACACAACATATTACATTAATTCATTTCAGTGTTGCATACATACATATCCACAGCTGGCAAGTATATGACCAAATCCCGAGTGAGATATTACTCACAGCTCTCAATATACTCATCTAAGATAACATATTATACTATATTAATATAATAACTCCACCTTCTTTCGTCAAAACATTTAATTTAATCCACTCCCAACCTAATACTTTCATGGTAAGATTTAAAGATGAATAAATAATACTTCCATATCCTAATAGACTTATATCATTCCAAATATCCACTCTCCACATCGCGGTCTTCACTATTGAACTTGAAGCACAGCTAATTATAATCTCCCATACAACTTGCACTACTCATCATCATCCAAGTGAACCCAAGAGCAGACACTTTCGGTTTCAAAGATTAAGGTGACGCCAGAGGTCAAGGACAAATTGCTGCCTTCAAGCCCATGTGTCAAATATATATAAATAGTAGTTTCATAACTTGTTTTTTCAGTTGATATTTTGCTCTTTACCCAAACAGATCACTGTTTCTTGGCAAGCTAATTACGCAATAATTTCAACATGAGTTCTAAGGACACTACAAACCTTCTAAAGCCTACGGAAGAAAGGAGTAAAGAATATTCATATAAAGCTAAGTCTACATCTATGAAATCGATGCTTTCCAGAAATAAAGAAGAAAGTTTTTCATCCAAAAACGAGTCGACTGTCCCCTACCAACAGGTCGATAAATCAGGATATTCCAACAAAGATTGCAAAAAGTAAAGACGGAGAGATATTATTTGTGAAAATGGTGCACAAGGAACCTTCTAAAGTCATGTTGGTCTAAAGGTATAAGGAATATTCATTATAAGGATCAGTTTTTGAAATCCTGGCTTTCCTGAGTTAAAGAAAAAAGACCTTAGACTTAAACTATAATGTAATTAAAACAAATTATTTCAATAAATGGCATTATAACCATAATACAATTTTTATTTACAATACATATTTTGGACTAGACTAGACTTAATATATTTTCTGCGACACATGTCGCTTAATAGTGATAATTGAAGCAAAAAAATGATTATTGCTCACACCGTGTGTCGCTTTCAGCCAAATTTGTTGTTTGCAGATGAAGTGAACATACTTTCCTTATGTAATCCATTGGGATCACTTTTGATATATATCATGAAGCTTTCTTAATCATATTATGTAATTTTTTTCAAATGTGGTAAGATATCCTACTAGAGTTATATCATTCCAAATACCTACACTCAACATCGCAGTTCACTATTGAACTTGAAGCATTATCAACTTTTTTTCAACCTTCCTGATACTCATACAACACCATTTCGAGGAGATAAATGTCAAATACCATCCAGCAAAACTTTTAACTCAATACATAACTTACAATACCTACTCTCAACCCACCACCACGATCTTCACTATGGACATGGAGAATTATCACATATCCAGCGAGATTGCTGATTAGGATTTTACTGCTTATTCATAGCTCCCATACAACTTCCACTACTCACCTCAGACAACATATCATACCACATTAATATCATAACACAGCGTTCGTCTATTAAAGCTTTTAATTTAACCCACTCTCAACTTAATGGTAAGTAAACAATGTACCTGTTCATACTATTGGGTATGAAGATAAAATTATCATATTCTTATCAGCTTCATGTGAACTATGATATCGGGGAATCAATCAAATCTCATAACAGTGTGACTGGTTGAGAAATTTTATTGAAAATAAAAAAACTTTTCAATACAAACTCCTAGATACAAAAAAAAACATTAATCGCTCAATTTGCCTGCTTTACTCGGCTATATTTGTTTACGCAAGATATCAAATTACCAGCGACCTGGCCACCTTTTCTAATGCTTTAATTTCCATTACTTCTAATGATTTCATGTGTCTTACCATCCCAAGCAGCCGTGATCAATTTTTACACATCGAATATCATAACATGATCACTCTTGTTTATAAAAGACACCTATAGACCACAACTTACGTAATAGTTGTTGTTGTTGTTGTTGTTTTTTTCAGCAAAAGAAATTTTAAAGTATATCTTCCACTACTCATCTAAGACATCATATCCCACAGATTAATATCGGTTGTTGTTGTTTTCAGTTAAAGAAATTGGGAATCTTACATAAATCGCTCAATTTGTTTACTTTACTCGGCTGCTATGCGAATTTGTTTACATTATTCGACTGCGAATTTGTTTACTTTGCTGGACTGTGCGAATTTGTTTATGCAAGGAATAAAATCAGAAGCATTCCACCTGAAGAGCAAAATTACACATTTACTAATTTCCATTACTTATCTAAGTGAACATATCTACCTACATTCGCCCCAATCAGCTTCGCCTGATCTATTTTTAGATATATGATCATATGGTGCAATCTTGTTTAGAAAAAACACCGATAGATTAATATCATCAAATCTTTAATCCACAACTTAGGTTATAGTTGTTGTTGCTTTTTTGTTTTTGAGCTACTAATATTAATTACACCTGAGAAGGTAAGATCGCTAATATCTCGAACCATAGCCCGTAGAGGATTTCTGATGAAAATTTTACCCCACTAGTACTAATACTATTGGCAAGGACAAAAAATATCCTAGGGCTGAAGAGTGCTGAAAGTAATCTCGTATCCCCAAGCCCGAGATGAATGACATATGTAAGTACCGACTAATGCCGCTAGGGGACCTTGCTCAAGAAATGGTGCTTGCACTCGAAAGAGCAACTGTTACTTTTCAATACACGCACCCCCAGGACCCAATAATAATAAGAAAACATCAAGCCAAGGTGATATCATGTTGTGAAATTCGAATGATGCTGATATCTACAACAGCACTTGAAAACAAAAAAACCAAGATGACGTCATGCTGATATCTAGAACTTCCCCGCTAATAGTGATATCATGTTGTGAAATTCGAATGATGCTGATATCTACACTTGAAAACAAAAAAAAAACCAAGATGACGTCATGCTGATATCTAGAACTTCCCCGCTAATAAAATAAAAACCAAGACATGCTAGTAGTTCCGGCTAATGCCGCTAGGTAACCTTACTCAAGAAATGGCGAGCCCGTAGAGGATTTCTGATGAGAATTTCGTCCCTACGCCCACCCTACACCACCTAGAATCCATTTCCATGAGCAAAAATAACTTGAATTATTAATACGCTAATATCTCGAAAACCGGAGCCCGTAGAGGATTTCTGATGAAAAATTCATTACCCCCTCCCTATCCTATACTATAATATCCCCTCACACACCATCCATCTAGAATCCATTGGCATGAACAAAAATTTCCTAGCGTTAACTTTAATTATTATTAATATTAGTTCAAAACCAAAAGCCTACATTTAGGCGCACCACATATCTATCCAAGAAAACCGTAGTACCGGAACATACTGGTAGTACCGGCTAATGCCGCTAGGGCGCAGTCAAGACCAAATCCATCAATAAAGCTTCCCACCCCCTTCACAACTGAAAGTGATCTCGTACCCCCAAAACTCGAGATGAAAAACTTTGAGGCTACGAGTCTGAGATGAAAAATAAGCGAACTCCAGAAACAAAATTGAAATCCTATGCTATTTCCCTATGCTGGAGAGAGCTAAAAGTGGTCTCGTATCCCCCAAAGTGGTCTCGTATCCCCAAGATTCGAGATGAAAAATAAGCGAACTTCAGGAACAAAATCGAAATCCTATGCTATTTCCCTATGCTGGAGAGTGCTAAAAGTGGTCTCGTATCCCCCAAAGTGGTCTCGTATCCCCAACATCCAAGACATAAACCAGGACATCCAAGACACAAACCCACATTTAGTATGGATTTACACCACCTAGCGACGGTGGCGCCATCTGTGGCGAAATCCTGGAGGCTCAAAAAAGTGAGCCAGAACTGTCATAGCTTATCTACTCTCGCCTTGCTCTATTGTTTAGACTCTTTTGCCTTTTGGAAAATAGACTTTTCATTAACGAATCCTGAAGTTGAAATTAAAAGGCGATATGCAACTTCAGTGTTGTTGCTTCTTAAATTAAATAGTTGATTGCTTCATAATCAAAATAGTGCAAACTAGTTATAAAACACAGATTTACTGATAAACTGTACGGTTAGTGCATGAGTAAAAGATTCCTCTAGCATCACAGCTGACAATGTGTTGTTAAATTTTATTATAATATCATATCTTTCTTCATTCTGTTTAATAGAGTGACATGACGAGAAATATCTAAGCATCCGTTTCGAGATCTTCCAACAATAACTTATAATTGAATTATAAATTCTGAGTAAGGTCAATTCTTAGCACTTACAAGCTGTGTACCTTATTTTTATAAGAAAATACCATTCGATCAGATAGCAAATTGCTGTGCCGACACGGACATTAAATATGAAATTCGCTGTAGCAAAGTAGCACCTGAAATGTATACCGTGGATAGTAGGCGAGCATGGTGGTCGAAAGAACTTAAGAAAGAGGTTGGCATATACCCCAACTCACTAAAGTCATATTTACCTCCTGAGGAAGATCTAGAGGAATGTGCAAAAATATTATTACAATTTGAGGAGGATATGTCTGAGAGTGAAGATATGTATAGTGAAGTGCTCGCAGTTCGGTTGAACTTTCTATATTCTCGACTTCAGAAAATTGAAACTGAATCGGATAATCTGAAATACATTAATGAAAGGGAATCTCTCAGCTAAAAGGCTACCCTCCTTACGCGGAGGTTACAAATGGCTCAATACAAGGCTTGGAAAGCAAGCTTTAAAACAACGAGTGGCAATGTCATGGAGGTAAACTTTGAAGACCAGCTTCACGAGTTGAATTTAGAGCATGATGTTGCAGATGAGTTAGTAAATGTCGAGAATAAACAAAATGACCATCGAGACAACCCTAACAGGGAGCTGCCTGAAGAAAATTTTAAGTCACACGATAGCTTCAATATTAAGCCTGGATTTCGCAAGACCAGCCTTTCATTCTGCAGACCGCCACCGTTGTTATACAAGTGGGGTCTCAAATTCTCCGGAAGTGATGAGGAATCTGCCTCTGCCTTTTTACAAAGGATTTCCGACTTTGCCAGACTTAGACAAGTGAGTGAATCGGAGATACTAATGTCTGTAGCGGATTTGCTAGATGGTTCTGCCTTACGATGGTATCGTAGGAAACGAGACACATTTTCCTCCTACGAAAACTTTGTGAAACAATTCCTCGATAATGTTGAGCCTCTTTTACAAACTGATCAACTACTAGACTTTCGTCGAGAACGTAAACAGGAGACAACTGAAACGAGAGTCCACTACACTTCATTCATGGAAGATCAGTTTTTTAGACTACCCCGTGTAACAAATGAAAGGGAGAGGGTAAAAATTATTCGGAATAACTTATTGCCCAGATATATTAGAGCAAGTGCTCTCTTAGACTATCCAACCGTTTATCAGTTTGAAGAAGCCGGAAAACCGAAATAAATGAATTCTAGGCTAGAGTTAATGGAAACACTTCGGATTGGAAAGAGATTGAGACTATTTTAGACCATCGACACGTCAACGCCACGAACTACCTTCGTAAGAAATAATCACAATTTCGGAATACCAACTTCCAATGGTCTTCCAATAATAGATATAATGATTTCCGGAAATACACTTCAACTCGAGCATGTAAAACAAATCGAAATAATAATAATTATAGTAATCAGAATTCACAACAGAGTCCGTCCACCAACTCTAATAGGGTTCATCAACCTCAGATAAATCTATGCGCACCCAATAAAACTGCCGTAAGCAACCCTAGATTGGTTAATACCCCTCGACCTCTAGAGCGCTAGAGTGTGAAAGTCCATAGCCTAGATTTACCTTTAGAGGGAAGGAGCCCTAAAGCCACAGTCAATCGAACATACGAAGGAGCTAACGCTCGCATCTTGGATAACAATTACTGTCACCAATGTTTGAACCAAACCCAATTAAGTACAAATACAGGACCACTCATTATTACTACCAAATCGGGAAATGAGGTCGGGGCTACTCGAGAGTGGAATGGCGCAGCACAGGACCCTTTACATCCATAAAGACAATTCTAAGAAAACCAATCATATTACTTGATAAAGGAGATGTAAAACCATATCTCTCTGTTAAAATATTTGGCCAAAATATTAAAGGGCTCTTAGATTCTGGTGCCAATGGTTCCATCGCGCGCCGGCGTGCAAGGGAACAAGATTTTAGAAAATGTAGGCCTAAAACTGCAACGAACACCAATACCATCAATCAAAACTGTGGATAAGTCATCTCAGAAATCGAATGGTAAAGACAGATTATGTATCGATTGTAGGAAACTAAACCCTGTAACTAAGAGGTGTGCCTACCCATTACATATAATAACAGAAATTTTAAACTGCTTGAATAAGGCTAAATATATTTCATCTATCGACTGGAAATACGCCCTTTTGCAAATTCCCTTGAATGACAAATCCAAAGAACAAACTGCCTTCGCCGTTCCAGGACATGGCTTATGGCAGTTTGTGGTAATGCCCTTTGGGCTTTCGAATAGTCCTGCAACCCAACAACGGCTTACGGGTCGACTTTTTGGTCCAACCGAAAATAACATCTTCACCTATCTTGATGACCTGATAGTGCAAACTGAAACATTCCAGGAACATATAAGTGCTTTAAAGCACGTAGCTGATAGATTATATGCAGCTGATCTTACGATAAATAAAGATAAGTGCCAATCCTTTAGATCAAGTCTTAAGTACTTGGGGTTCATATTTGACCCTCAAGGACCTCGAACCGATCCGAAAAAGGTCCAGTCTATAATTGGTTTATCTAAGCCACCAAATTTCACTGAGATGAAGCGATTTATATGGCTAGTTTCTTGGTACAGACGCTTCGTGCCGAATTTTCCCAGATCGCGGCGCCTCCACGATCTAATTTACGGCGGAAAAATGCGACAGCCTCTTAAATGGAACCCAAAAGCGGAGAAGTCCTTTACCGAACTAAAGAGTGCATTAGTCAAAACACCTGTGTTAGCCACTCCTAATTTTGATAAGCCTTTTATTATACAGTGTGATTCTTCCAATTATGCAATAGGGGGAGTCCTACTACAGAAAGATGACGACGGGGCAGGGCACCCCATCGCTTATGTTAGTCGGAAATTAAGGGGATCTGAGCTCAACTACACCGTCATCGAAAAGGAGTGCCTTAACATAATCTTCACGATTTGAAAGTTGCGTGGATATTTTGAGGTATACAAGTTCTTTTTCTTAACAGAACGTTCTCCTCTAACGTGGTTATTCAAGCAGCAAAATGTCACCGGCCGTCTTGCACAATGGGTTTTGAGATTGCAACAGTTCGACTTTGAACTAAAATACGTTAAAGGCAAGAACAACATAGTCCCTGATGCTCTCTCACGAATGTCAGAGATCAACCAAATTGATTGTCAACCTAGCGAAGATGACGCTGGTACATATCTATGGTTCAAAAGGTGAAAGATAGACCCGCATGTCTGAAAAACTGGAAGGTAGAAAATTATTTCCTTTATATAAAACCCCTGTATAACTACATCCGAGAAAAGAGAATAGGTGGAAGCTGGTAGTCCCTTCTTCCAAACGGCTAATGGTTCTCAAATAATGTCATGATTCATTTTTTACGGATCATCTTCGAACATACATATAAAACACAAAAACGAGTTATCGAACGTTATTATGGTCCAGGAATAATCAAGGATATCACCAGCTGTGTGAAAAGTCGTTAAGTTTGACTTAATTAAAAACGTACAACGAATCCACCCTTCGGTCAAATGGGAAATTTGAAAGTAGCAAATCGGCCATGGCAAATGATTGCCTTGGATGTCATTGGTCCTTTAGCTAGTTCAACGAAAAGTAATTGCTGGCTCTTGGTTATATCTGTTTGGTTTATCAAAATGCCGCGCCTCTTTACTATTCGAGAAGCTACTGCAAAAAAGTCTCCGAGATTGTTGAAAATAGTGTTTTCCCTGAATATGGCGTTCCAGAAATAGTAATAATGAACAACGGACGACAGTTCGATTCCCGCGAATTTAGAAAACTCCTGCACTTTTCGCGAAAGATGGAATAAAGTTATAGGAAGTGCTCTCAGATCTTTCATCACAGATAATCATAAAATATGGGACCGGGAAATAGGACATATCCAAGTTGCTCTTCGCTCGGCGGTAAACGCGGTAAATTGTTATTTCCCATTTTATTTGAACGTTGGCCGGGAATACATATTTTCTGGAAATGAATAAGAGTTGTATCATCCTGTTGAAGGATCAGCAATGTTACACCAGAATAAGTACTTACAAGAATTAGAAATAATATACAATGAGATATCAGAAAAAATAATCAAGGTCTATCCGAAGAATAAGAAATATTTCGACAAGAGTAAAGTTAAAGTCAAATTTGAAAGAGGGGACGTTGTTTACAAACGTAATTACGTCATTTCAGATTCAGCGAACAAGTTCTCTGCCAAACTAGCTCCCAAATTTCTGAAGTGTACTATAATTGAAAAGAAGTCGAACGTAGTTTATAGACTCGCTGATGAAGATGGTAAGGAGTAGTGGCGTGTCAAGAACATAAAAATCATCTAGTATTGAAATGAGAATTTTCGCTGTTGAGTTCGGAAATCAGTCATGATTTAGGCTTAGGATAAAGAAGTAGTTACGCTATGCCGGTTCTGGGACACTTTTTCCATACAAAAAGTGTCCGGAAATTTCAAACTATTTTGCTGGCTCTGGACTGGGTTCTGGGCAACTGAGGGGGATTCCATCTAGTGGTATACGTCACAGGGTATGCCTGGAGAATTCCTTTCTTACCGTATGGCTGACCAGGAGATGACGCCAACTTTTTGTTTGATCTGGTCTTGGAGGCTACAATTTGACCTTTGACCTTTCCTGTGTCTGGGTGCTGGAGGTTGTCTGAGAGCTTTAGTGACAATATCTGATATCGGGGATGTATACTTGTGAGCTTAAGTTTGTTGTTAGTTGTTTACTTTAGTATGAGTGCCTGTGGTGTGTTGGGCTGGGCTACTTGGGTGGTTGAGTCTGGATCACTTTTTCCATACAAAAAGTGCAAGGTAGATTCCAACTATTTTGATGGTTCTGGACCGTAGTTCTGAGGAGGGGAGAGGAGAGGGGGTGGGCGCTGAGGTCGCTTTTGTACTGAAAATTTGACATCATCTTGAAGTTTTCTTTTAGGAGGATACTTATGCCAACAACAACAACCAATGTAGGCAGGTATATTGACTTGGATATGTCCGATAATCAAATTCTGAATAATGTAAACAAAATCGCAGCCGAGTAAAGTAAACAAATTGGGCGATATTCACACACACACACACACACACACACACACACACATGCCCACACACACACACTATGTCATACCAAAATGTTTTCTACCAGGCTATATTCAGTACCATGTTATTAAATTAGCAACAACAACTACTAACGTAGGTAGATATGTTGGCTTAGATAAGAAATGGCCTAATTTTTGATCTTCATGTGTAATGCTCCTAATTTGATTCATTGCATATACAATTCGTACAGCCGAATAATGTAAACAAAATCGCAGTCGAATAATGTAAACAAAATTCTCACAGACCCGAGTAAAGTAAACAAATTGAAAGATTCTCAATCGCTGAAAAAAAAAACAACTGATATGTTGTCTTAGATGAGTATTGAAAATTTCTTTTGCTGAAAAAAACAACTGCGGATTAAAAAGGCAAGAGTGATCATGATATCTAAACAATAGATCACGGCTGCTTGTAAGAAGTAGTAGAAATTAAAGCTTCGGTGGCCAGGTAGCTGGTAATTTGATACTGTCAAGTAAAGTAAACAATGGGTTTTTTGCATCTAGGAGTGTGTATTGAAAGTCATAAGTTTTATGAAAAATTGTTGTTTTATTTATTCGCATCATTAAATCTTAAATTATAAACTTTTTCTCTGTGCTTAATATCCAAAATTGGCAACAATATATCTGAAGTTCTATTAATCCTATCTCGGAAGCGAAAGCGATCCAGAGCATATGTCTCCCATGATCCTTTTCTGGGTTCATAATCAATAATATAAACTCGTGGAGCACTAGTACTAGACGTAATTTTCATTATCACGACTAATAATAAAAACTAGTTTCACATTATTTATTTTTTATTTAACGTATATAATAATTAATTGGATACAAATTAACATCATTCTGAATAAGATCAATTTTATATGATCGCCCGATTGGTCCTCTGTTAATCACCGAGAAATCTCCCTGGGCATTTATTTTACTCAAAGTATCGTCCGGAATTGTGTTGTATCATGATGGAAGAAATAGTTGATAATTCTGCAAATCCAGAACCACGCGAGCTCCAAATGTAGTTGTACACCTTCTCGCTCCAAGAATCTGGTACTCTTTATCCAACTCCATTTGGCAGGTTTTCAGGGGCGGTTGGTACTGCTCCAACTTCTTTAATTCATCCATTGCGTTTAGCATTATTATTATTATTTTCTCCTTGCTTGCTATTTGTTTGAACTCCGCAATGAAACTGATAGTGAATCTGATTCAGCTCCTTAATTTATAGGCAATCTTCCAAAACACGTTTAATCCTGTTGTAACCAATCCGCCCAGCTGATTAAAGTCATCCTCATGTAATTTGATATCACGCCACTTCCGTTTACAAATTCGCATTTACGTTAAATGAGTCATGCACACCTGTGTAAACAAATTTAAGCAATATCAGCACATTTATTCTTTTCACGTAATTTGATATCACGCTTCCTGTAGGCACCCAAAAATTTTATTGTTCCAAGAATTTTACCGATCGAAACGTTTCATCTCATCTCATTTGATATTTGCAATTTCAACCGGTAGAATAAAGTAATCAAATTAATTTGAATGATTTATGTTTTTTTTTTTTGTTTATCGTGTAATTCGATATCATCTCAGCTTGTAAGCAAATTCGTTGGAATTCATCTTGTGCAATGATTATTTTAGCAGCAGGATCATTCATGTTTACAAACCGTTCCTATAAAAGCACAAGCAAACCGCTAGGAGCCATCATTCAGTTTGAGTAAGTCTCAGTGTTAGTTTAAAATATAAAAAAATTAAAAATGTCTTCAGTGTTAGTAAATAAAAGTTTTTCAATAATTGAAAATTTGCGAAAAGATGTGATGGAGTGTTTAAAAAATTCAGTGAATAAAGACTATATTGTTAAAAAGTGCAATAGAAACATGCATAAATATCAAGTTGCATTTCGGAAGTGCAATAAGAGTTCTAGGAAACGACATTTCGAGAGCTGTCTCGAGCAAATTAAAGCATTGAGAGCACTATTGAGAACTCCCTGTCGAGGTGGAGGAATTACTCGCGTAAGAAGAAGTGATTTTGTAAAGTGGGAGGAAATAAAGACAGCGTTCGCAGACAGAATTCGACAAGGTGTTATTGGAAATTTGAAACATATCGATCCGAAGCTATTTATGCAAGACGCCACTAAATTATTCACGCGTCGTGTTAAAAATACCTTAAAACATTATTTTAATATTAAAGTTTCTACAACGTTTTGCGGTGAATTTGTTAAAGACACTGGTGACAATGAAATTATAAAAGACATTAAATACTTCCAAGCGAGAACTGCTCCAATTAGTACAGATGATAATTTAGAGGAGTGGTTTAAATCAAACATTTTGGATCCAATACACACTCAGCTGGAAGAATTCCAGGAAAAAGACAGTGGCTGGGCACTGTACTCAATAATACATCTAGCAGTACACATCAACAAGTTTGAGCAGGTTCTTCGTATATACCTCTACCAAAGGAGATTGCATCAAAGAAAGCTTGCCTTAATTTGAAAAATAATGATGAAGCATGCTTCGTATGGGCCGTCACTTCAGCGCTATATCCTGCAACTACCAACTTTGATAGGACCTCATCATATCCACATTATTCAACTGTACTTAATTTAAATGGGATAACATTTCCCATGACATTTAAGCAAATTACGCAATTTGAAGACCACAACGATTTATCAATAAGCGTACTCATCCTAGAGAAAGAGCGTTTCTTCACCACGGTTCCAGTTAGACTTACGAAACATAGGATGGAGCGACATGTAAATCTCTTAATGCTACAAGATTACTATGATGAGGATGAAGATCAAATGGATGATGATGATGATGATGCCAACAGATATCATTTCTGTTGGATTAAAGATCTTTCACGCCTTGTATCGAAGCAAACTTCGAAACATATTCATAGAGTGTATATATGCGACAGATGTTTGCTCTACTTTTACTCTGAAGAAAAATTAACATCACACACTCCCGAATGCGAGAAACAAAACGACTGCAGAATTACGTTTCCATCAGAGGAAAAGAAATGGTTGGAATATAAGAATTATAACCATAAAAATCCAGTCCCGTTTTGTGTGTATGCTGATCTTGAATCAATATTGAAGCCGATTCAGGGAAACGAACAAAATACACAGCGAATCCAGGAACATGAAGTTCACAGCATCGGATTCTATTTCCACTGCAAACATGATGCTAAGCTTTCATATTACAGAGCATATCGAGGAAAGGACTGTCAACAATGGTTTGCATTAGAATTGCAAAAAATTGCATCCATAGCTGTACAGGAAAAGCTAAACATCAGGCCAATGCAGCCCCTGACTAAAGAGGAACGGCGTTCACATATGGAAAATACTTGCTGCCATATATGTGAAAAAACGTTTGCAGCCGATGAGGAACGAGTTCGAGACCATTGCCACTTAACAGGTAAATACTGAGAATCATAATTCAATTCATTTTTTCATAAATTCTTTTAACAGGAAAATACCCAGGGCCAGCGCACAATGCATGCAATGTAATGTATCAAGATTGCTCCATAGTTCCAGTCATTTTTCACATCTACATCTACATCTATTCCTGGGAAAGTGGATCTCCTACCAATAAATAAAGAAAGATACATTTCGTTCACCAAGCACGTTGAAGGCAGTCATATCAAATTCAGATTCATCGATTCCTTCTGTTTTATGGCAGAATCCTTAGATAAGCTATCATCATTGCTGCCAATGGATAAATTAAATATTACAAGAACTGTATGGAAGAATTGGATGATGATGACTTTAAACTGCTTACGCGCAAAGGAGTCTTCCCATACGACTTCGTTGAAGATTGGGCTAAATTGGATTTCCAACACTTACCGGCGCAGGAGCAATTCTATAATAAAATGACTGACAGTGATATATCTTCTGAGGACTACAAACATGCTGAAAAGTCTGGCAGACATTTGAAATTCAGAAACTTGGCGAATATTCCGATCTATACCTGAAAACTGATGTCCTCCTATTGGCTGATGTCTTCGAGAACTTTCGAGAAGTGTGCATGAAGACGTACAATTTGGATCCAGCACATCATTACACCATGCCAGGTCTATCATGGGATGCTATGCTAAAATATACCAAAGTTAAACTAGAGCTGATAACCGACGTAGATATACTGCTATTCATAGAGAGAGGTATTCGAGGTGGTATCAGTCAATGCTCGAACAGATATAGCAGAGCTAATAATAAATATATGGATGATTTTAAGCCTGAGGAGAAAGAGAAATATCTGATCTATTATGATGTAAATAACCTTTATGGATGGGCCATGTCACAGCATTTACCAACCGGAGGATTCAAATGGGTTGATGCTCCCAATATCAACGTTTTCGAGATTCCTGATGATTCACCAATTGGATACATATTCGAAGTCGACTTGGAATATCCTCAACATCTACATGATACACATAAGGATTTACCGTTTTGCTCTGAGCATGCAGCACCACCTGGAGTAAAATTAGAAAAGCTTTTGACAACATTACATCCTAAAACTAAATATGTTATACACTACCGAAATTTGAAGCAATGCTTATCACATAGTGCAACGGGTTCTTCAATTCAACCAGTCAGCTTGGCTTAAACCATATATTGACTTAAATACCACCAAACGGAAATAGGCTACCAGCGATCATGAGAAGGACAGCTATAAGAAGATGAATAATGCAGCTTTTGGTAAAACCATGGAAAATGTTTGCAAGTATAGCGATATAAAGCTTTGCATAAAGTGGGAAGGTCGCTATGGTGCCAAAGCTCGGATTGCGGCACCCAACTTTCACAGTGCAACGATATTTGATGAGAATTTAGTTGCTGTGGAATTAAGGCGACTCAAAATCTTATTCAATAAGCCCCTGTATATTGGAATGGCAGTTTTGGAAATTTCAAAGATATGCCTCTATGATTTCCACTACAGTTTTATGCAGCGTGAATTTGAAGATAAATGTAAAGTCATGTATAGAGATAGAGATTCTCTAATATATGAACTTGAAGAGAAAAATGCATATGAGTTTATGGCTGAAAATATAAACAAATTTGATACAAGTGATTACCCAGAAGATAATCAATTCAATTTACCGCTCGTGAATAAAAAGATTCCTGGTCTAATGAAGGATGAGCTGAATGGGACAATCATGAGCGAATTTGCAGGCTTGCGCTCGAAAATGTACAGTCTATGTATAAACGATGGTAAAACTGTAAAGAAAGCAGAAGGAGTAAAGACTAATGTAGTCCAGAGGCATATCAATTTCGAAGACTACGTCGAATGTTTAAATAACAAGCGAATATTAACAGCTAATCAGAGCTCCATACGATCACATAACCATAATCTCCACACGATCAGCCAAAAGAAGATTGCATTGAATCCATATGATAATAAGCGGTATATTATGAGTGGGACAATGGATACTCTACCATGGGGACATTACTCTATTCAATCAGAACAGCAAGGAATAAGCACAGAAAGTTCAGTTTCAGATCAACAAGGAACAGGCACGGAAAGTATAGAAATCTAAGCTCATTATTGTAAATAAAAACATGTATTATAGTTTTAGTTTCATTTATTTAAGTACTTTGTTTTAATTGTAGTGCAGTCTAAGATATTTTAAATATAAATTTATTTTTAAATTGTATTATAGTTGTTTCTTCAACAAATTATAAAACATCTTTGTTATTAATCCAAGAATTGTGTTTTGATGAAAATCCGAGCCATTTAACGTAAGCTTTATCTCCACTCTTCTTTAAGATTTTCTCTACCAGATATAGGTTTGGGTATTTAACTTTCAGCAGCTCCAATTCATAAAAGCCTCCTCTGATTGGATTTCCTTGATAATCTTCCAGATGATATCTGATGGGGTTTGTGTTTTGAACTTTAATAATTTTAAAAATCTCAGCTGTCCAGTTTGGTGTATAGCCTTTTTCAAAAATATGCTTGTATTTGCTGATGCGTACAAAATCCCCAGCTTTATACTTTGAAGGAACAACAATTTTTATATGATTATATACAGTTGAAAGCAGTTGTTTCTCATTGGAGATGTTGATATCACGTGGTCTTATTTATGTAGTTCGATGTATTCTTGAGTTGTATTCAGTAAGCAGTTTCTTTACCATACCAATCCACTGATAAGTTCCATTAAAACTGAATTCCTTCCACATCGTAACCTTCAGAGTTCGGTTAAATCGTTCCACTATTGATGCTTTGAGGAAACTGTACGTAGATTAATGATTAATTGCATGCTTCCGCATAAGATTTTTAAAGAGGTTGTTGTAGAATTACTTTCCATCATCAGTCTGCAGGTTTTTAGGTATTTGCCCCTCGCTTAATATAGATTGCATGGCTTCTTTTACTTCTACACCAGTTTTTCTTTTAATTGGAATTGCCCATGCATATTTGGAGAATTTATCAATTACTGTCAGCAGATAGCGGTAACCCTTGTTCACATACTTGTAGGGATCCATTTCAACCAAGTCTGCCTGCCACAAGTCATCTAGTCCTTTGATAATCACATGACGTCGTTTAAAATTTTTTCTTGCTGGTTTATGAAGTTCATTTACCACTTGTCTCTTACTTATCGTAATTATAAATGAAACAGATTTCTCAAGAGTTTTTACTCATATACACCATCTTTTGGTGTCAAGTCTTTCTTATTTATTACTGAAGTAAACAAATAGTTTTCAATCTTCGCGATTTCATCATTGATATATAGCGTTAAATTTGCCGCCTCTATATTAATAATTTTTCTTATTTCTTCCACACTTATTTTAATTTTCTTGTCAACATAGTCTTTGGTAGTAGCATCATCATTTTCAAGGGGCTCACCAAGTCGTTTTATACACTTTGATTTTAGATCGTAGTCTCCGTTTATCGTTAAATTAAATCCAATACCCCGCTCTCCTTGTTCACCAGCTGGACCCTGAACTCCTTGTTTACCAGCTGGGCCTTGAATTCCTTGTTCACCGGCTGGTCCTGAGCTCCTGTTGGTCCACGTTCACCTGGTTTCCCAAGATATCCTCGCTTAGAGAAACGTCCAAACTTATCAACGCTCATCTGTAGATTGTAAAGAAGTATGGTAATGAGGTAGTATTTAAACTATAATATCTGCTTCTCGCAACTCCTCCAGGATAGATATAATTTCATTGTTGTGACTGGTGTTTCCAGCCTGCTGTGATGCCATTAGAAGGCGCAGTCTATCCACAAATTCATTTGGATCATCCCAGTAAATGTGATCAATGTTTTCCTTAGGCAGACGCATTAGTCCCTGGCCTTTATGCTGTATAAGTTTACTGATTTTAGCTTTATACTTAGCCGCTCTAGTACCTTTTATTTGTCCATCTTCGGCATAGTCACGTTTATGTGCATTGGTATCTTTAAAAATAGATCCATAATTAGTTAAATCCTCTTTAGTATATAGACTTTTTACAGGATCTTTCATAAATATCAGCTCACATAACCCCAAAGTTGTTTTATAGCTCTTCCCCTTGATAACAATATTTCCTGCATCATCAACATCATGGTAAACTCCATAGGTTGAATCAATTTTAGGGCTATTGTCAGTGAATAGCTTTAAATAGTTTGAAACTATGTATCCAGACGTATCGGGGGAGGTGACAGGAGACCTTCCTGTCAATGTTCTTGAATGTTTAGGTGTTGCGAATTCTTCTTCAGATGTTAAGGAATAATCTCCATAATTTATTGGTGTGCTACTAGCCTCCATTTTCACATATTTTCGTTTTGGAGGGGTAAAAGGTTCCACAATCTCATTAGCTTCTTCTTCTTCTTCTTTTACAACTTTTGCCTCAAACTTGGCTATATCCGCCGGCTCGTATTTGACAGTTCTAACAAACTCCTTTAAGGGTTTGGTGATTGGCTTAAAAGTTTCTTCAAGTTGAGCTTCTGCTTCAATCCTTCCCTTCTTTAGAGCTTTAAATTTCCTTCGCACTGCATTCCTAGTCTTGATAATTTCTTTTAATAGATTTTCATTCATCGTCGATATTAACTGAATAACAGCTTTCCAAACAGCTCTGATAACAGATTAACAGCTTTTCAAACAGCTCTGATAACAGCTTAACAGCTTTCCAAACAGCTCCGATAACAGCTTAACAGCTTTCCAAACAGCTCTGATAACAGCTTAACAGCTTTCCAAACAGCTCTGATAACAGCTTTACAGCTTTCCAAACAGCTCTGATAACAGCTTAACAGCTTTTCAAACAGCTCTGATAACAGCTTAACAGCTTTCCAAACAGCTCTGATAACAGCTTAACAGCTTTCCAAACAGCTCTGATAACAGCTTAACAGCTATTAAACAGCTCTGATAACAGATTAACACTTTTCCAAGCAGGTCTGATAACAGGTGAACAGCTTTTCAAGCAGCTCTGATAACAGCTTAACAGCTATTAAACAGCTCTGATAACAGCTTAACAGATTTTCAAACGGCTCTGATAAAAGCTTAACAGCTTTCCAAACAGGTCTGATAACAGGTGAACAGCTATAATCTATTCAGCAGGGGCGACAGGATTCCGTGTGCTTTCGGCTGAGTTCCAACTTCGACTTATGAATATTTCGCATGTTTCATCCTTTTATAGTACAATGAAGGTATCAAATCCTTTACCGTAGCGCCCCTCGTTTAATGAGCTGTCCTTATCAATCATCAAGAAACCATATTCATCCTTCCAACACTCAGCACAGGCTCTTCGAAATTTATCAAACTTCATGCCTGTATTCACATGATCATTATAGATATGTTTCAAATTCAAGTCATCTTGCTTGAATAAGATGATTAAATTAGCATTGTCACGTATTAAGTGCTTTGGTATATGCGTATATGTTTGACAGAAATAGAAGCTGTCTATATCTTCGTGGCGACCCATGCAAAAATAGGATCGCACATTATCTTGCTTTTCACATGCTACATCATCGAAAATAAACACTGAATGTGATTTGGCTTCCTCTGGAGGTAGAACGTCAAAGTTGTTTGAAAATGTATAATACCCCAATCCTGATATGGGAGTCATCACTCGCTTCAAGTACTCATGCTTTGGTTGATGTAAAGATTTTGAATACATGTAAATATTTTCATATCTCAGGCCATTGGGATGTTCCAGCAAACTTATCATAACATTAGTTTTTCCACAATTGGATGGTCCAACAATGATGTTCCTTATACTATTAGGCAATAGGGGACCATGCTTCTTTTTCACCTTCATAACAGCTACATCAGCATTTCGAACAGGAAAAGCTTTTTGTTGTTTAAGGAACCGCATATTGAACACTAACGGGATTGCTATAAATACATCTGCTTATATTACATTTCAACAGTATCATCGGAACCTTCTAAGATGTCGGATCACAAATCGAAACGCTCCAGAAAATCTTTGAAAGGGGGCAGAGGACTATTAAATTCAGTCATCAGCAAATTACCTGTAGAATTACATCTACCAGGATACCAGTACTGTGGGCCAGGAACAAAGTTACAACAAAGATTGGCAAGAGGAGATCCAGGCATTAATCCACTGGATGCAGCCTGCACGGAACATGATATAGCATACTCGCGACATAAAGATACAAGTGATCGACATATAGCTGATAAAATATTAGCTGAAAAAGCCTGGCAGCGTGCAAAATCTACGGATGCAAATTTGAGTGAACGTGCCAACGCCTGCCTTATAACAAACGCAATGAAGGCTAAAATTAAGCTAGGTATGGGTCTTAAGGCTAAAAATAAACGCCAACCCATATCCCGAGAAGAAGTACGAAATGCACGTAAAATTTTAAAAGTCAGAAAACCAAAAGACTTGATGGAAGCTACAAAAATAACTCTAAGTGCAGCTAAAAATATTGTGAAAAGAAAGAAGAAATCAACTAAAACTCCACGAGTGATACCTGTACCAAAGGTTGGGGGGGGGGGGCACTTCCGTTCCTCATCCCGTTGTTTGCTGGGCTTTCAGCATTGGGAGCACTATCGGGAGGTGCAGCAGGCATAGTTAAAGCAGTAAATGATACCAGTGCAGCAAAGGCAAAATTGGAAGAAAGCAAACGTCATAACCAAGCAATGGAAACTATAGCGGTTGGTAAAGATGGAAACGGGCTGTTCTTGAAGCCGTACAGAAAAGGACTTGGACTCTATCTACAACCTCAACCAAAAAACTCTTAAAGACGCTACCCAAAATACCGCTAAACGAGTTGGACCTTCGCAAGAATACCACACACTTGCCACACTTCAGAGGAGTATTTATCCGTGATAATCTACCTAAAAATCCATGGAAGCGAGAAAGCAGTATTGTTAACTTGGACATCTCAACTGGAGCAGGTACACACTGGGTAGCGTGCTACAAGAAAGGTGATAACATCGAGTACTTTGACAGATTTGGCAATCTCCAACCACCAAGGGAGCTCATAAACTACTTGGGTAGTAATATTACGTACAACTATAGTTCTTATCAGAACTATGATGCAATCATTTCCGGTCACTTATGTTTAAAGTTTTTATATAATTGTTATAACCATTAATTATTATCTATAAATAAATGTATCTATATTGAAATTGTAACAGTTCATTATCAACCGCCATGTCATTAACACTTACTCTCACGGGAAATTCATCTCTACTCACTGCTGAGTACTTTCCTCCGCTGGAGCTAGCAACGGATTATGTTTGTGGATTAATTGATTTTCAAACATACAACTCTATACCAAATATTGATGTGAGCAATAATCTGGTTCATGTAGGGAATGAGGTTGTTGAGATACCTGTTGGATCCTATGAGATTGATGATATAGCAAAATATGTGCAAGGGTACTTGGATAAAGAAGGGAAAAGGATAAGAGTTGTGATAAAGGCTAACAATAATACATTGAAGAGTGAAGTTAAGGCAACTGAAGAAATACATTTTGAAAAACAGAGATCCATGGCTCCTCTGCTAGGATTCAGTAAAAGAAACTTGACTGCTAATACAGTGCATACATCAGAGTAGCCAGTCAACATCATTAAAGTAAATACTATACGCATCGAATGTAATATTATATCAGGATCATTCTTCAACAACACACAAGTACACACTCTCCACGAGTTTTCCCCGAACGTTGGACCTGGGTATAAAATAGTGGAGGTACCCAAAAATGTAATCTATTTTCCTGTGAATACCAAACGTATAAGTTCTCTAAGACTATAACCATCAGGTTACATTTGAAGCCACAGCATGTTGATATACAATAATGATAAATACGAGGTCGGAGCAGACAAGATCATTAGTCAGCGAACAACCTTGAAGCGGTCAAGACCTACATTAACACCTGCAAATACAGCATATTTACAATCAATTGGCTTAACTCTGAAGCAATGAATAAAGGAATACTAGATATTGCACCAGACGCTCGCTTTGATAACAGTGTTACTAAATTTGAACATCACTCCTATTCATTATTTCTAACATCATTTAAAAACAGCGATGAAATCCGTATCTCTGTACAACATCAAGACTTGAATCTTCTACCCAGCAGGAGTTTTCTTTACATTGGGGGATCTCTAACAAAGCTGGATGGAACCGTTTCAGCAACTGCAAAATTAGCTAACAATCCTCTACCATTTCTTTTTGAGGAAATACGCTATGAGTTGAATGCAGTGGAAATAGATCGTACAAGAAATCTTGGTATTGCGACAACATTAAAAAACTACGTATCGCTAAATGCAAATGTAAGCAGGATACTACTCAACGGCAGTTGGTCACCAGATTCATCCGTTATACCAGCCAATGGACTGTTTAACTATTGTGTACCTCTGAAATATTTATTGGGATTCGCTGAAGATTACAAGAAAATTCTGATAAATTCCAAACATGAACTCATATTGATGCGGAGCAGGACAGACGATAATGCCATTATATCACCCACAGATGAGGTGAAAATTGAAATTACCAAACTTCAATGGAGCATTCCACATGTTACAGTATCCGATGATGAAAAGCTGCAAATATTTAAAATTATCGGGAGAGGTCGCCCGATACAAATACCATTCCGCAGCTGGGACATATATGAGTATCCAGTACTACCGGAATTCACGCATTAAACCTGGTCAGTTAAGACTTCCACTCAACTGGAAAAACCTCGATTTATCATCTTAGCATTACAAACGTATCAAAGGAACGATAAAACCAAAGATGCAAGCAAGTTTGATCACTGCAAACTCACCGATGTTACAGTTCATTTGAACTCAGAATCATATCCCTATGATGATTTGAATTTGAAATTTGATTTGAATAGATACGCATTGTTGTATGAGATGTATATAAAGTTTACACAATCATACTATGGTCATCAGTATCAACCATTCCTCACATGGGAGAAGTTCAAAACCGATGCTCCGATCGCTGTCATTGATTGCTCACATCAAAATGAAACAATAAAAACTGGAGCTGTTGACATAAGGCTAGAATTCAAGACATCTGAAAATATACCGGCTAATACAACAGCATATTGTCTGCTTCTACACGATCGAATAGTGGAATACAGTCCGCTGACAAGTGAAGTTATAAAGTTAAATTAAGAAGATGGCTGTCATCGTAGACGTCCAAGGATTCAAAACTAGTCTCAATGAATTTATCACTAAAGAACTGGCAATTTTAAACAATGAAAACCAGATACAGCACTTTATATTTCAACCACCGTTCAGATACAAGGATTTGACTTCAGCGAAAAAGATACAAGTAAAATGGTTTCAGCACAATTTTCATGGATTCCGCTGGGATGATGGCTACATACCGTATCACAAGCTGTACACTATAGTTGAACCACTGCTTCGAAATAAAATCATATATGTAAAGGGAGCTGAAAAAGTTCAATGGATGCAGAAGATGGTTGGAGAGGGTGAAATCATTATCAATGTCGAAGATGAATACAACTGTGGAAAACTAATAGAGATTAACACAAATGCGCCATCTTGCCAAGTTCATATTGGACAATGTGCTATACGAAATACTTTTGTAATAAGAAATTTTATTGGAAATAAAAACAAATTTTTGTAAAAAGAAACTTTAAAATAAAAACAATTTTTCATAAAACTTATCACTTTTCAATACACACTCTTAGATGCAACCATTGTTTGCTTTACTTGGCAGTATCAAATTACCAGCCACCTGGCCACCGAGGCTTTAATTTCTACTACTTCTTACAAGCAGCCGTGATCTATTTTTTAGATATCATGATCACTCTTGCCTTTTTAATCCGCAGTTGTTTTTTTCAGCAAAAGAAATTTTCAATACTCATCTAAGACAACATATCAGTTGTTTTTTTTTTCAGCGATTGACAATCTTTCAATTTGTTTACTTTACTCGGGTCTGTGAGAATTTTGTTTACATTATTCGACTGCGATTTTGCAATGAATCAAATTTGGAGCATTACACCTGAAGATCAAAAATTAGGCCATTTCTTATCTAAGCCGACATATCTACCTACGTTAGTTGTTGTTGTTGCTAATTTAATAACATGGTACTGAATATAGCCTGGTAGAAAACATTTTGGTATGACATAGTGTGTGTGTGTGTGTGTGTGTGTGTGTGTGTGTGTGTGTGTGTGTGTGTGTGTGTGTGTGTGTGTAAATATCGCCCAATTTGTTTACTTTACTCGGCTGCGATTTTGTTTACATTATTCAGAATTTGATTATCGGACATATCCAAGTCAACATACCTGCCTACATTGGTTGTTGTTGGCATAAGTACCTCCTAAAAGAAAACTTCAAGATGATGTCAAATTTTCAGTACAAAAGCGACCTCAGCCCCCTCCCCCTCTCCTCTCCCCTCCCCAGATCCACGGTACAGAGCCATCAAAATAGTTGGAATCTACCTTGCACTTTTTGTATGGAAAAAGTGAGCCAGACTCAGCCACCAAGTAGCCCAGCCCAACACACCACAGGCACTCATACTAAATAAAAAGAGATTACTCTTTTGGACTTTTTACCGGGTTAAACTTAATTTTCTTCAAGAAAGAATTTTTTGGGATATCTCCGGTATATAGCAAAAGCTAAAAAATGTTCTAATTTGTTATTTCATCACACAACCCATTAATTTTTGGTGACAAGTTTCAAGTCTTGGTTTGACTCATCAACAGGTCCCAAATGGCGAAATTGGGTGATTAGAAAAACAAATGAAAAAATGAAAAAAGAAGAAAGAAATGAAAAGTTTAAGAAAAATAGAAAAAAACAATTTTTTTATTTATTAAAAAAATTTTAAAAAAATTTTAAAGAAACAGATTCATTCGAAGCGAATCGAACCTGTATACGGCACGCAGTGGGCTGAAAAATGAAGAAGAAAAAGGAAGAAGAAGAAGCGTTTCGTGTCAGCAGAAAACCTTCCACTCATCGGTGCAGCTTGGTTTTCTGCCTGCTGCAGACGCTTGAAAATAGATCAAACCGATCTCTTCTCATATAACCTCAGAATAAATTCTGGGTGTGAATTATATGAGGAAAAAACACTCCTATACAAGCCCAGGAGGAAAAATAAATAAAAAGAGATTACTCTTTTGGACTTTTTACCGGGTTAAACTTAATTTTCTTCAAGAAAGAATTTTTTGGGATTTCTCCGGTATATAGCAAAAGCTAAAAAATGTTCTAATTTGTTATTTCATCACACAACCCATTAATTTTTGGTGACAAGTTTCAAGTCTTGGTTTGACTCATCAACAGGTCCCAAATGGCGAAATTGGGTGATTAGAAAAACAAATGAAAAAATGAAAAAAGAAGAAAGAAATGAAAAGTTTAAGAAAAATAGAAAAAAACAATTTTTTTATTTATTAAAAAAATTTTAAAGAAACAGATTCATTCGAAGCGAATCGAACCTGTATACGCCACGCAGTGGGCTGAAAAATGAAGAAGAAAAAGGAAGAAGAAGAAGCGTTTCGTGTCAGCAGAAAACCTTCCACTCATCGGTGCAGCTTGGTTTTCTGCCTGCTGCAGACGCTTGAAAATAGATCAAACCGATCTCTTCTCATATAACCTCAGAATAAATTCTGGGTGTGAATTATATGAGGAAAAAACACTCCTATACAAGCCCAGGAGGAAAAATAAATAAAAAGAGATTACTCTTTTGGACTTTTTACCGGGTTAAACTTAATTTTCTTCAAGAAAGAATTTTTTGGGATATCTCCGGTATATAGCAAAAGCTAAAAAATGTTCTAATTTGTTATTTCATCACACAACCCATTAATTTTTGGTGACAAGTTTCAAGTCTTGGTTTGACTCATCAACAGGTCCCAAATGGCGAAATTGGGTGATTAGAAAAACAAATGAAAAAATGAATCTCAGTCGGTACCCAAGATAAAGTTGTTGAGTTAGTAAAATTTATTCCAGTCGAGACCCAGAATAAATATCTTTATCTCAGTCGTTACCCAAGATAAAGTTATTAGGTTAGTAAATTTTATTCCAGTCGAGACCCAGAATAAATATGTTTATCTCAGTCGCTACCCAAGATAAAGTTATTAGGTTAGTAAGTTTTATTCCAGTCGAGACCCAGAATAAATATCTTTATCTCAGTCGCTACCTAAGATAAAGTTGTTATTAGTAAGATTTATTCCAGTCGAGACCCAGAATAAATATCTTTATCTCAGTCGCTACCCAAGATAAAGTTATTAGGTTAGTAAGTTTTATTCCAGTCGAGACCCAGAATAAATATCTTTATCTCAGTCGCTACCCAAGATAAAGTTATTAGGTTAGTAAATTTTATTCCAGTCGAGACCCAGAATAAATATCTTTATCTCAGTCGGTACCCAAGATAAAGTTGTTATTAGTAAGATTTATTCCAGTCGAGACCCAGAATAAATATCTTTATCTCAGTCGCTACCCAAGATAAAGTTATTATGTTAGTAGAATTTATTCCAGTCGAGACCCAGAATAAATATCTTTATCTCAGTCGTTACCCAAGATAAAGTTGTTATGTTAGTAGAATTTATTCCAGTCGAGACCCAGAATAAATATCTTTATCTCAGTCGTTACCCAAGATAAAGTTAATATGTTAGTAGAATTTATATTTGATTACACTAGCCAAGTCGAATTCCAAAATGATGCGCACTCTATAGAAGCTGGATACTAAAAGAGAAAGATTCAAGTTGGCCTGCGACTTATATTGCCTCTGAACTGCGCACGGCACCAACAAATTATTTTACCTTGCGCATAACAACCAAAGTACATTGACCTTAGCAGCTGTGCGTAGGTAGCAACAGAAAGTCCGTTGACCTTAACAGCTGTGCGTAGGTCAGACGAGTGCATTGACCTTAGCAGCTATGCTTAGTACGTACAACGTATTAACTGAACTAATAGAATATACCTATACTTACACAATATGGCCATTTCTAAATTATTTTTAGTTAATACTAAAATGTTTTATGCTTTTTAAGCTAAGTAATAATTTGCTAATAATATACATTTTAATTTCAATTCCACTAAAAAACTGCTTTATCGACGAGCTTGTAGGTAGGTATATGTAGTTTCGTTCCCAACCTAGTTTCAATAATAAGAAATGCTTGGAATTAAAATCTTTTGAATGATTTAATTTTCAGGTGGCTATTTATAATGTTGGTTTGAACATACTGCCCCCTGTTGAAAGGTTGAATTTTATTTGAAAATTCAATCTTTCAAGTAACTATAAATTAATTTTAAAATGACGACTTAAAGCATACCTTGGTTGTCTTCTTTGCTATATATATATATAAATAATTATATCTTACTTTCCTAAATGTTCCAGCGATCGGAATCTAAAAAATAAATTGTGATGTCTGTTGCAATGAATTGATTAGCTGAGCCAGAGCATCGCATTCCTTTGGTTGACGTCTGTTTCATTGACGATCACTTCGGGTTGGACGGGTTTTAATTGACATGTAATGAAAATGCCTCTCGTTGGCAGCATAGCCGAACTTCGCTGAGCGCTGATAATGTATCACGTCCCAGGTCCAAGGTTCGAGTCTGGCGAAATAACCTATATATTTTTTTTTTTTAAAGCTGTTTTTTTTTTTGTCTGAAAAAAATCTTTGTTATGAATAACAATAGCAAAGATTTGGACTTTGCATAATTGTGATTATGCCCCTGTCTACTAGATGAAAAGAGTTTTGTGGTTTGTAATGCAGAAATTGCAAATTGGGAGAAGTTCTGTGTCTTGAAACAATTTTTTTTTTTTTTTTTTTTTTTTTTTTTTTTACAATTAAATGAAATTATAGCAATAGCTAAACTTCGCATAATTGTTATTATAGCCCATGTGTACTTTTGAAACTTTGAAATTTTAATTTTTGACATGGGCGTACGGTTATACGTATGTGTGTGTGTACATATTTACATACGGCTTATTAAATTAATCTAGAGTTTTAGAATTTAGATAGATAAATTTTTGTTATTTTTCATATGATTTTGTTTTGGGGTTTTTTTTTTTTTTTTTTTTTTGGCGGGAATTGCTGTTGTGTACCTGTATTTAGGTACATATGTTGAGAATGGATATTTTAATTGTTTTTTAGTACACATGCAATTATCGTTATAGATTTGGGTTGTCTGCCGAGTTTGGAAAAATACATACTTTCGTAATCGGCCTTTTTAAGATTCCCTTGCTGGTTTTTATTGTAACTACTCTTATGTAGTTATCATTTCCTTTAAACACTTCTTGTATTCTTCCTAATATCCAATGACATGCAGGTAAATTTGTTTCTTTAATCAGAACTAAATCTCCGACAGAAGGATTTAATGTTGGTTGTTGCCATTTAGGCCTATTTTGCAATGAATTCAGGTAATCGGTTGACCATTTGTTCCAAAAGTGTTGCTTCAGGAGTTGTACATGATTCAATCTAGTAACTGATGATATTCTAATGGGCATCACAGGCTCTGGTGGTGCGATTAAGGATTTTCCTATCAAAAAATGTCCTGGAGTTAATGCATTGAGGTCATCTTTATCTTCAGTCATGGGACACAAGGGTCGCGAGTTTAAACAGGCCTCGATTTGAGCCAGGACTGTTGCAAATTCCTCAAAAGTTAGAAGGGCGTTTCCTAAGACTCGTTTTAAATGAAATTTAATAGATTTCACTCCAGCTTCCCACAGGCCTCCAAAATGTGGAGCCGAAGGTGGATTGAAGTGCCAGTGAATGCCGTCGTGCGCAATTTTTTCAGCAATTTCGTTGCTTGCGTTTTTGAGTGCAGATTTGAATTCTTTCTGGAAAACCTTGTCGGCACCAACAAAATTGGTTTCGCAGTCAGAATAAATATCAGTGCACAAACCTCGGCGACTAGAAAACCTTTTGAAAGCTGCGATGAAATTAGCTGTAGATAAGTCAGAAACTGGCTCAATATGGATAGCTTTCGTGGCCATACAGACGAAGATACATATATAGCCTTTGTAATATCGATTGCCCCTGTGCTTTGACATTTTTAAATTAATAGGACCGGCATAATCGACACCTGTTTGTTGAAATGGTCTTGAGATATTCACTCTTGGAGTTGGCAAATTTCCCATTATTTGAGTCCTAGTTCGGGCAGCTTGCTTGAAGCAGGGAATGCATTTATGTAGGATGTTTTTTACTGTTCGTCGTCCTTGTAAAACCCAATATTCGTGTCTTAGATTATTTAATACAAGCTGTACACCATCATGCAAAGTTTTTAGATGAATATGATCTATAATTAGGTTTGTTAATTTACTTCCTTTTGGTAGAATGATCGGATGTTGTTGATCATATGGGATATGAGCGTTTTGTAAGCGACCTCCTACCCGCAATAACTTGTTATTGTCAAGAAATGGATTAAGGGATATCAAATTGCTTTTAGCTGGAAGCGATAATCCTGCTTTTAATTGTCTTATCTCGGTATCGTAAGTAATGCCTTGCGCTAATTTTATTAACAGATATTTTGCTTCCAGCAGCTCTTTTGGGGAAAGCTGTTCGGTTTGTTTAATTAAACCTTTTGTCAGATCTTGGCTTGCTCGGATATTGTTCAAAAATCTGAGGCAATATGCTGTGACACGTTTTAATTTTATGAAAGAAGAATATTTATCAAATAATTCGTTTATCATTGTTTGGGCTACAGCAGTATGTGTCACGCGCTTTTGTTCAGAATCTATCTGCATGTTAGCTGAGGGTTTTGACTTAGGCCAATGTTCCTCGGGCTGCTGAAGCCAACTGGGTCCGTGCCACCAGAGTTCAAGATTGATTAGATTCGCAGGTTTGATTCCTCTTCAGTTGCAATCTGCGGGATTATCTGCGGAACGCACGTGACGCCAGGCTTTGATATCTAGTTGTTCCTGGATTTCAGAAACCCTATTCGCTACATAAGTCTTATATTTGTTTGGATGATTGTGTATCCAAGATAAGACTATAGAAGAGTCTGTCCATGCATAGATGGGGACTCGATTAAGTTCCAAGTCTATCTTTACTCGATTTATAAGACGAGTTAATAAAACTGCTCCACATAACTCCAGCCGAGGAAGTGATACAGGTTTCACAGGAGCTACTTTTGATTTTGCCATTAGCAAATTGATATGGATTTTTCCTTCGACGTCAACAACCTTGATATACACAGCAGCAGAATAAGCTTGATTGGAGGCATCTGAGAATCCGTGTATCTGACAATTTGTTAAATTGTTTGTCGTATGTAGCCAGCGTGGGATTTTAAGCTGGCTGATATGATACAACTCTGCCTTAAAATGCCGCCATTGGGTGTCAATGGGTGCAGGAATCGGATCATCCCACGAACATCCAGAAAGCCACAAAGTTTGCATCAGAACCTTTGCAGTGATTACTATTGGTGAGATCCAGCCTAGTGGATCAAACAATGTAGCAATTTCTGATAAAACAGATCGTTTAGTAGATAGACGGTCTGCGATTTGTCGATATTGCAAGATAAAGTAATCAGCTCCTGGATACCAGTGGATACCAAGAGTTTTTACTGACTCATCACTTGCAAACCGTAAGGGAAGTTGTAATTCCCTTTGCTCCTCTGGAATGTTTGCTAGAAGATCCGAGGAGTTGCTCACCCATTTCCTTAGATTAAACCCAGCTAAAGATAATAGACTAACGAGCTCCGTTTGTATCTTGACAGCTTCATCGAGAGATTCTGCACCTGTAATTAAATCGTCCACGTAGAAGTCGCGAGTAACAATTTTAGCAGCAATTGGATACTTCTCAGCTTCATCCAGTGCAAGCTGATGAAGTGTTTTGATAGCCAGATAAGGAGCTGGAGTAGTACCAAACGTTACCGTTGTTAGTTGATAGTCCTTTATGGGTTCACTAGGACTATTTCTCCAAATTATTCTCTGATACCTTTGATCTGCTGATTGAATGTTAATCATTCTATACATCTTTTCTATGTCGGCGGACATAGCGTATTTGTATTTTCTCCATCGTAGTAAGATAGAAAAAAGTTCAGATTGCAAGACTGGTCCAGTATGGAGCTGTTCGTTTAAGCTTTTCCCATTAGTAGACTTGGCTGAAGCGTCAAAGACGACTCGAACCTTTGTGGTCGTACTATCTGATTTTATAACAGCGTGATGCGGAAGGTAGTAGCTTTGTTCTCTGCTAACTTCCTTTTCAGCTGGTTTCATATGCCCTAAGGCATGATATTCGTTTATGCAATTTTTATAGTCTTTGTAAAGATCAGCATTCTGAAGTAGTTTCTTCTCGAGACTATAAAACCTGCGTAGGGCCATATTTCGGGAATCGCCTAGCACTGGTTTTTCTTCGATGAATGGTAAACATACTTCATAACGACCACTCGCATTGCGACGATGAGTATTTTGATACAACCGTTCACACTCTTGTTCGGATTTTGAGAACTTCCGTACGTGAGGAGTGATTTCCTCAGTTTCCCAAAACTTTCGCAGGATTTTGTCTATAGATGCGTCTTGTTCAGCTTGCGCATTGATTGTTAAAGATGAAACCTTGGAACTAGAGTCTGCTTGAGATAAATTTCCAAAGAGGATCCATCCTAGGGTGCTATTTTGGGCAATAGGGGTTCCTGGAGGACCCTTTCTTAATCCTTCCAATAAAATTTCCCCGTAAACATCTGCTCCTAAAAGTATATCAATTTTTCCGGGTTTATGGAAAGATTGATCTGCTAGATCTAGATTCTTTATATGTTCCCATTCTTGCATTTGAATGGTGGAAGGAGGTAGGAATTCAGTGATCTTGTTCACGATTAGTGCTGTCACTGAAGTGGCCTTATGTGAATCTGATAACGAGCGTATTTCAAAGGATGTTTTTCCTTTAACATTTGTAGCTTGTGTGTTCCCCAAGCCTGTTATCTGAATTTCAACGCGGGTGGTAGGTAATTGCAGTTTGCGTGCTGCTGCTTGGGTAATGAATGACACTTGAGACCCAGAATCTATTAAGGCCCGTAATGTCAATATGACGCCCTTTGAGGAGGCAATATTTAGCAATGCTGTTGCAAGCAGTGCTTGTGTAATACGCCGTGGGCGATTGGTGTAGAATGTTCGTAAAGAACTATCTGATATGACCTCAGATGTAGAGGGAGAATTGAGTTTCTGTGCTTGTTTAATAGAATTATTGCTTTGCTTAGTTGAAAAGTGAGTACTTTGATTGGATGTACCACTATTCTTGTGAAGCAAAGAATGGTGTTTTCTACCGCATTGCCGACACGTAAATTTGCTTGGGCAAGATTTCGTGTTATGGTGCCTTGATAGGCAGTTTACACATAGACGGTTAGATGTAACGATCTTAAACCTTTTGTCAATGTCACACTTGATAAATTGTGGACATTTAAACAATCTATGTGGCTCTTTGCATATTGCGCATTTGTCTGTAGATGATGAGAAATGTGTTGATATCTTTTTAATGAAATTATTTGAGTTATTTGTTTTTTCTGGATGAACTGACTTTGAATCTAAAATTGCTTCTAGAGTTCGGAATCTGGTCTCTAGGAAGGTTTTTAGAGAATCAAGCGTAGGCAAACCTTCTTCATTATTTACCTCCTGCTCCCACAAGCGATGGGTTTCCGTTGGTAGGCATTGCACCAACTTGTATATGAGAATTGGGTCCCATTGCTTTGTGGAAACTCCTAAAGCTTCAAGCTCGAAAATGCATTCTGAAGATCTGTCTAATAAGGATCGTATCGCCTTGGCAGATTCATTTGTTATTTTAGATAGATTACACAGAGTTTTCAGCTGAGCGTTCACTAATACTCGCTTATTGTCGTATCTATCCTTTAACGTTTTCCATGCATTTTCGTAGCTTGCATCTGTTACTGGAAACTGTCGCAGCAAGTGTTCAGCCTCGCCAGTAACACTTGTTTTAAGAAAATGTAGTTTTTGTACTGGAGGTAAAGAATGATTTTTATGAACTAGAGAATTAAACAAATCGTGAAATGATCTCCATGAATCATAAGAACCAGAAAATGTTGGCAGTGTAATTCTGGGCAACTTCAAAAAAGACGAAGATTGCTGATCAGTTCTAGTTTCTGCAGCAATTTTTTGTTCTGCTTTTGGCTCAAAAGCATCTAATGCATCCCTAAGAATACCTCGGAATGCATAGTACTTATTTTCCACCTCTGCAAATTGATCATGCACGAAATAGTCGTACTTCTCAAGTTCACTGTCATCCAAAGCCTGCGTAGCTTGGATAATTGCGTAATGAGTAGACTTGTAATCTGACCAGATTTCGCTTAAAGCGATTAAGCGCTCAGAAACAAGCCCTTTTGTTCGTTTCTCTAAAGCGGTATTGTTGTAGTTCTTAAGAGATTTTTCGATGATTTTTGCGGAGGTGGCTTGGTTAGCCAAACATTTTTGAAGTGTACTCATGTTAAGACGTGTGAGATTATAAACCACTAGACTTTAAATTCGGCTACGAAGGATCATTAAATGTTCTGCCCAATGAGAACACTCAAGATAAAATATAGAGAAGGATGTGGACTGTAAATAATAACGCCGGGGAATATTTTATAGCCAGTGGTTTATTGTACGCACGTAAAACTTAAGTACAACACTACAACTAGAACTAAAATTCACAAAATTCAATTTCACACTTAAGAACTAAACTTCAATATATTCAAAAAAATCGCTTACTCACTACACAATAATAATTTCAATATAATACTGTCAAAGTTGTGGCTACTTTGACCAATGGCACTATATGTATATATATATAGGTATATAAATATATTAATTAATATGAAATATAATATATGATTAATCAAAGATGTACTCACCAGTATAAAACTATGGAATCGACTTTATGGCGTTGGTAATCAAATAGTTAGTGATTATCTTGTTCTAGTCGTTCCCCGGAACAAGATACTTTACTTCGGTCGAGACCCAAAGCAAAGTTGTATTAGTCGTGTTTATTCTAGACGGTACCCAGAATAAATATCTTTATCTCAGTCGAGACCCAAGATAAAGGTTTGAGATTAGTGAGTGTTATTCTAGTCGCTACCCGGAATAACTATCTTTATCTCAGTCGAGACCCAAGATAAAGGTTTGAGTTAGTCTATGTTATTCTAGTCGCTACCCAGAATAACTATCTTTATCTCAGTCGGTACCCAAGATAAAGTTGTTGAGTTAGTAAAATTTATTCCAGTCGAGACCCAGAATAAATATCTTTATCTCAGTCGTTACCCAAGATAAAGTTATTAGGTTAGTAAATTTTATTCCAGTCGAGACCCAGAATAAATATCTTTATCTCAGTCGCTACCCAAGATAAAGTTATTAGGTTAGTAAGTTTTATTCCAGTCGAGACCCAGAATAAATATCTTTATCTCAGTCGCTACCCAAGATAAAGTTGTTATTAGTAAGATTTATTCCAGTCGAGACCCAGAATAAATATCTTTATCTCAGTCGCTACCAAGATAAAGTTATTAGGTTAGTAAGTTTTATTCAGTCGAGACCAGAATAAATATCTTTATCTCAGTCGCTACCCAAGATAAAGTTATTAGGTTAGTAAATTTTATTCCAGTCGAGACCCAGAATAAATATCTTTATCTCAGTCGGTACCCAAGATAAAGTTGTTATTAGTAAGATTTATTCCAGTCGAGACCCAGAATAAATATCTTTATCTCAGTCGCTACCCAAGATAAAGTTATTATGTTAGTAGAATTTATTCCAGTCGAGACCCAGAATAAATATCTTTATCTCAGTCAGTTACCAGATAAAGTTGTTATGTTAGTAGAATTATTCCAGTCGAGACCCAGAATAAATATCTTTATCTCAGTCCGTTACCCAAGATAAAGTTAATATGTTAGTAGAATTTATATTTGATTACACTAGCCAAGTCGAATTCCAAAATGATGCGCACTCTATAGAAGCTGGATACTAAAAGAGAAAGATTCAAGTGGCCTGCGACTTATATTGCCTCTGAACTGCGCACGGCACCAACAAATTATTTTACCTTGCGCATAACAACCAAAGTACATTGACCTTAGCAGCTGTGCGTAGGTAGCAACAGAAAGTCCGTTGACCTTAACAGCTGGTGCGTAGGTCAGACGAGTGCATTGACCTTAGCAGCTATGCTTAGTACGTACAACGTATTAACTGAACTAATAGAATATACCTATACATACACAATATGGTCATTCTAAATTATTTTTAGTTAATACTAAAATGTTTTATGCTTTTTAAGCTAAGTAATAATTGCTAATAATATACATTTTAATTTCAATTAAAAGCCTGATGAATTCTGTCGATCGTGTCGAGATTTTGTAATGTGGAATGTAGCGATCATGTGTCGATTGTTGTCTCCACTAAAAAACTGCTTTATCGACGAGCTTGTAGGTAGGTATATGTAGTTTCGTTCCCAACCTAGTTTCATAATAAGAAATGCTTGGAATTAAAATCTTTTGAATGATTTAATTTTCAGGTGGCTATTTAATGTTGGTTTGAACAATGAAAAAAGAAGAAAGAAATGAAAAGTTTAAGAAAACATAAGAAAAAAACAATTTTTTTATTTATTAAAAAAATTTTAAAAAAATTTTAAAGAAACAGATTCATTCGAAGCGAATCGAACCTGTATACGCCACGCAGTGGGCTGAAAAATGAAGAAGAAAAAGGAAGAAGAAGAAGCGTTTCGTGTCAGCAGAAAACCTTCCACTCATCAAATTTTTTTAAAATTTGTTTAATAAATAAAAAAATTGTTTTTTTCTATTTTTCTTAAACTTTTCATTTCTTTCTTCTTTTTTCATTTTTTCATTTGTTTTTCTAATCACCCAATTTCGCCATTTGGGACCTGTTGATGAGTCAAACCAAGACTTGAAACTTGTCACCAAAAATTAATGGGTTGTGTGATGAAATAACAAATTAGAACATTTTTTAGCTTTTGCTATATACCGGAGATATCCCAAAAAATTCTTTCTTGAAGAAAATTAAGTTTAACCCGGTAAAAAGTCCAAAAGAGTAATCTCTTTTTATTTATTTTTCCTCCTGGGCTTGTATAGGAGTGTTTTTTCCTCATATAATTCACACCCAGAATTTATTCTGAGGTTATATGAGAAGAGATCGGTTTGATCTATTTTCAAGCGTCTGCAGCAGGCAGAAAACCAAGCTGCACCGATGAGTGGAAGGTTTTCTGCTGACACGAAACGCTTCTTCTTCTTCCTTTTTCTTCTTCATTTTTCAGCCCACTGCGTGGCGTATACAGGTTCGATTCGCTTCGAATGAATCTGTTTCTTTAAAATTTTTTTAAAATTTTTTTAATAAATAAAAAAATTGTTTTTTTGTATTTTTCTTAAACTTTTCATTTCTTTCTTCTTTTTTCATTTTTTCATTTGTTTTTCTAATCACCCAATTTCGCCATTTGGGACCTGTTGATGAGCCAAACCAAGACTTGAAACTTGTCACCAAAAATTAATGGGTTGTGTGATGAAATAACAAATTAGAACATTTTTTAGCTTTTGCTATATACCGGAGATATCCCAAAAAATTCTTTCTTGAAGAAAATTAAGTTTAACCCGGTAAAAAGTCCAAAAGAGTAATCTCTTTTTATTTATTTTTCCTCCTGGGCTTGTATAGGAGTGTTTTTTCCTCATATAATTCACACCCAGAATTTATTCTGAGGTTATATGAGAAGAGATCGGTTTGATCTATTTTCAAGCGTCTGCAGCAGGCAGAAAACCAAGCTGCACCGATGAGTGGAAGGTTTTCTGCTGACACGAAACGCTTCTTCTTCTTCCTTTTTCTTCTTCATTTTTCAGCCCACTGCGTGGCGTATACAGGTTCGATTCGCTTCGAATGAATCTGTTTCTTTAAAATTTTTTTAAAATTTTTTTAATAAATAAAAAAATTGTTTTTTTCTATTTTTCTTAAACTTTTCATTTCTTTCTTCTTTTTTCATTTTTTCATTTGTTTTTCTAATCACCCAATTTCGCCATTTGGGACCTGTTGATGAGTCAAACCAAGACTTGAAACTTGTCACCAAAAATTAATGGGTTGTGTGATGAAATAACAAATTAGAACATTTTTTAGCTTTTGCTATATACCGGAGATATCCCAAAAAATTCTTTCTTGAAGAAAACTCATACTAAAGTAAACAACTAACAACTAACTCAAGCTAACAAGTATACATCCCCGATATCAGATATTGTCACTAAAGCTCTCAGACAACCTCCGGCACCCAGACACAGGAAAGGTCAAAGGTCATATTGTAGCCTCCAAGACCAGATCAAACAAAAAGTTGGCGTCATCTCCTGGTCAGCCATACGGTAGGAACGGAATTCTCCAGGCATACCCTGTCACGTATACCACTAGACGGAATCCCCCTCAGTGGCCCAGAACCCAGTCCAGAGCCAGCAAAATAGTTTGAAATTTCCGGACACTTTTTGTATGGAAAAAGTGTCCCAGAACCGGCATAGCGTAACTACTTAAAGATAAATTATTTAGTGAATTCTCTGATCTTACTAGTTGTAGTTGTACAAATAAGGTAATAGCTGTAAGTTGTATAAGAATAAGGCTAGTTTTTCCTCACTCAATTTAGAATGATGATTAGTACTCAGTAAATATAAGAACTAATTAATGGAAGCGTTTTGTTTTTTATCTTATGCATAGGGTCAGCTTCTATTGCTCATTATGCATGATATGGTTCTTTCATGGTTGCTCAGTAATCCATCATCACTCTACCTATATGATGCAAATTTTAAAACAGAATATCAGATTAAGTATTGTTACGTACGGTCGTGTGACTCTGGCAGGGAGTTATAAAAAACACTTTTCTTTAACTTTTTTAGATTTCATTTCTTTTAATTTTTGTTTTCTGAATCTCCTTGAGGTACACTTTCACTCCAACTTTTCTTAACATTCACGATTATTTTCTGTGCACACTTTTTTTTTGGGTGTTTTCCAATAACACCTAATTAGATAGCCCGCGAGCCGACCTTATTCAATTCCCTTTTTTTGTTTTCTCTTCTAGCCAACTCGATATAAAATTTTAATTCACAACTTTTCTTCAACTCTATTTCTGGGATTATCCGTCGACTGTCGATTTTTTCTTTAATTATCACAATCCCCCGCTTTTTAAATTCAGAATTCAACTCGGCTCTTCATCACTTTTGTCGCGATCAAGAGCCCTCGTTCAGGGTATAAAATGCATAGTTGCAGTTTTACCCTGAGAAAACTTTTCATTTATTCTGGACTGGATTAAACAAGTCCAGAATATTTTTCGTTGGACGGAGGCTTGGAATTTGATGCTTTTATAAACATCAGCCACCGTTGCGACGATTGAAACTGCGCGCGCGTATACATACAATGTATTTTCGTGGCGCGCGGTTTTGAGCGTGAAAGCATTTTTTTTATATGTATGTACGTTCCTACATACATATTGTAATTTTTTTTTTTTTATTAAATATTTCCTGGGAACATTTTTGTGAAAATGAAACTAATTTGTGAAGAAAATTGCTGATGCAATTTTCTTTCCTGATTAAATTGATAAGCTACTGCTACATGCTTTTAAGCATGATTAGCTTATATGAAAATTTAATGATTTTGAATAATTATTATCTACCTTTTTTCAGGTATAATTTTGAATAATTATTTTCTACCTTTTTTCAGGTATTTTTTAGGTATGAAACACCATTTTGCATTAGGTTGCATTCCTACATTACCGCGTTACCATTAAAAATGTAAATTTAAAGATTTTAATGATGTAATGAAAACTAGGTGTGTTTTAGGTATGTAACAATCCTTCCGCCTGAGAAAAAGAGAATTATTCTTTGAAGAGGAATAATTCTCAGGGGAAGTTGTTGTGGGTGTTATTTTGGCGTCTTATCTGAGGTATCCGATTACTGCATATTTCACAGTTTGATTCTGTATTGAAAATGTGCTGAATGGATATTTTGTTGCAGTCGGATTCTTTCAAGATTGTCGTGATTTAGCCTCAAATGGATCATTGGCGTCTGATATTCAGAAGTGTTGGCCTCGTTCCTTTTTATCAGCGATTTCAGAGTTACTTTCAACAATGTTGTTCACTGCTACTGTTGGCAGTACACCATACAATTGTCCCCCGGGTCTCACTAGCGTAGCTAGTCTCATATACGTGGTCCACGTGATGCCCAACTGGCGCGGACCCGTTCGACTGGTCCTGCATAGAACCGACCGGCAGCCCTTCACCATGTTGGGGGGTTGAGGCCGTTGTTGGGAAGATGTATTGGGTGGACCTGCCATTGTACCCTCACCAGGGTCAAACCTGGGTTGGCGTTGGTAAGCTTTGTGTACGCGTTTTCAATAGCCTATTTATTTTAACTTTGTGTTTTGTTCTTAGGTGCCACATTCCATATTACTGGGCGGTACGGACTGTGCGCGTGTTGCCACCCGGTCTTCAATGACCCGCTGACGGCCATTATACGCCGGGTCATGACCCCCCCCCCCCCTCGAGGATCAACTGGACCAGCCGAGGATGAGTAGGCCTGTCACCTTTTCCATTGTATTTTTTTTTTACCCTTTTCTTGTAAAAAAAAAATTAATAAAATAAAATAAATTAAAAAAGATGGTTCATCCCTACTTCAGGTGTTATTATTTCTTTCCATTTTCCTCTCTTGTATTTTGTTTCTTGTTGTTTTTTTAGTGATGAGGTTGGGGAGCTTGTTTTTAATTGGTTATTTGGGGTGGCGACAACAAGCCAAGAACCAGCCGAATCTGTTCTTTCTGAAGATTCTGGAATGGCTTTACTCGCTGACGTTTGATTCCGGACTATTTATATTTAATATATTTAATTTGGTCAATTCCTGCCTATAACGAATTCTTGTTGGAAACAATTTTATGTACCGTTTCTCTTAGGCTTTAGTTCACTTTGCACGATCAAATGTGCTCGCGTTTCGGAAGTTACAATTTTCGAAGGAATATTTTCGCTTAAAAAAAAAAATGTTTCCCTTTTTTTTTGTTCTAATTCGATTTTCGACTTGGGTTTTTTGTTTCTTTAACTATTAGTTTAAAGTAATTTAAGTATATTCCTCTCTTTATTTGCTTTTATTGGGGTGTTAGTATTGAACTAGGTCGGCTCAGCTAGGCTTTACATTTTGTTTTTGTTTTGAAAAGTTCTTGCCTTTATCTTTGTTATAGCATGTTCTTTTAATAATGTAATTATTTATTTAATTAATTTGATTAATTATAATTTAATTATTTAGTTATTTTTTATTTCTACTTTTAAGAAATGTTAAGGCTAATTTTTAATATTTTCTTTTTCTAACCTATTTAAGACTTATTTGTTTTTCTGATGGTAGCCTGGTAGGATATAATCTAATTATTTATTGTTTTTGTTTTGAAAGGTTTTGCCTTTACCTTTGTTATAGCATGTTCTTCTAATAATGTAATTATTTATTTAATTAATTTAATTAATTATAATATAATTTTTTATTTATTTTTTATTTCTACTTTTAAGAAATGTTAAGGCTAATTTTTAGTACCTTTAAGCATATTTGTTCGTACCTTACTCTATTTTTATAAATTTTCAATTTTAATGTCACTTTAGTTTTCTATATTTTATGTTTTTTATATCTGTATATTTCTGTAGTGCATAACCTATTTCAGCCTTACTGCCTTTCCTACATGTTCTTTATACATTGTTTTTTTTTTTTTTATATTATTTAACCATTTTTAGTTTGGTTTGCTTATTCTTTATTTTCTTTATTTCTATTACAGCTTGTTTTGTTCTTGGTTAGTTTTAATATAATTTTGTGTTTTTTTTTTTTTTGTGTATATTTATTTAGCATTAATCCTAACGGAATTTTTTTTTTTTTTGTGTATTACTCATCTAATTATTTTTAATTCTATATACTTCTCGTATATAGTGTACCAGGGCTACGCCTTTTGTTTCAATTTTACATTGATTTGGTGATCCATGTTAACAGTGTCCGTGTACCATTTTTTTTAACGATTTGGACTCATTTTGTTTTAGCGAGGCCTCTAGTTCGCCTTAAACTGGATTGGGGAGCAGGAGTTCGTTCTTCTAAAGGTATTCCCTCTGATGAAAATTCGGGGTTTCCTTGTGGCTGATTTCTCTGTTGTCTCATCTTGATGACAACAGGGTTAAGATATTTTACTGCCACCACAATCATTATGGCCAGAACAAGTAGGCTCGTAAATGATACAGAGGTGGTGGACAGGATATGGGAGTTTCTATTTGATACTTTCTCTTGGTATTTGTTGATTTTGCTTTGGATTTCTTCCAGCGAATGGGTGTCAGTATAAATTGATTTATGGATATCGTCTCCCGTTAAAATCTCGATTTTCCCCAGACTGTGATTTTGAACTTCCTGTAAGATTTCAGTCAGGTTTACTTTGAGTAGAGAGTGGTTGAGCTCAGAAAATTGATTCGAGTGGATAATTTTTAGTGGAAATTTATTCTGACCTTCGTATTTAAGCACTTTGGCACCTATTTGAAATTGACATGGTTGCGTTATCTCTAATATCCCTTGTCCTTCTAGTTTCGAGATTACAAAGTGATGTGGACATGTGATATGCAACACCGGGGAGGTACTAATTGAAAATAGCCACGTATTGGGCTTGCTTAGTTTGATCAGCATGTCTTTTTGGGAAGCTTGTACTCTGGTCCTACATTTGGGAACTCCATTTAATAGCATTTTCGTTGGATGTTGTCGGTTTGATTATAGGCGGGGTCAGCCTGCCTACATACGTGTTTTCTTCCCAATTACTTGTTATTTTCTTCAAACTTTTCATGTCATCGCCTTTTAATAAGAGAAATTCCTGAGTTTTTGCGCTATTGGCTATGTATGAATAACCAGGGTCTGGAATTAATGAACAATTGCTGACTTGGGTACAGGATAGCATTGAATCTGTTGTAGCCTCATTTTTGGCAGGTTAAAAATTGGGAGAGTAATTCTCACGACCAATTTGTTCTGCATAAGGAGCGACTGAGCTCCTGCTGTCTGATATAGGACAGATAGACAATTTTGGTCATTTGCGCAATTCGAGGCCGTCTTACGGTATATCTCCAACAGTTTTTTGGGAGACAATAGGAGTGGATGAATATGATTGGTTTTACTAGCAATTATTATATCCAGGAGGGCTTGTTGTCGATATTCAACTGCGATGATTTGGAGTAACAAGCTTGATATAATCTCTTGTCTTAATTGTCCCCAAGTTAAATCATCGGCCACATGCTGGAGATCGTTTATCTGGTGTGCTATTTTTTCTTGTCGGTCCAGTAACATAGCTAGCGGTTTAAAAATCTTTTCCAAGGTAGTTTTTACAACACTAATTTGTTGTTTCTCTAGCTCGGCTAGGGCTTGTGTATTCGATTCAAGTTCTTCTAACCTGCTGTAAATTTCTTTTTCGTTATTGCTGTCCATAGTGCCAAACAAGTAGTGCATGGCATTGCCTATTCCATCAAATAGCGATCTGGCCTTGCGTTTTCCTGGTACTAGTTCCTTTATACTTTCCGTGCGCTTCCGTACGCTGTCTATTATAGCGTGTATATGTAGTTGCTGCACGTTACACAGGTCTTCTGGGTTGGTTACATTTATGCAAAGTTTATGCACTAAGTGCTCTGCATATTCTGCTAGATTTATCTGAGTATCTAACTCATCCAAATCTATTTCTGTGAGGACATTCCAGGTGTCATGATATACCATCAGTTTTCCCAGGTCCTCGAAAAGTATACCCGAGTCATTTAGCTGGGTCATTCCATAAGGTTTGTCAGCTATTGTTCCAGTTGTATACTGGATGAAGCATATTTGTACTTGTATTGTGCCGTTTTAAACTGGGCAGTGGGGAGACTCCACCGCAAATGTTTATGCGGAGGAATTGAAATGAGGTTTAATGGACACTGTAGTAGGAATTTCAAGTCAACCTGGTTCATTTTTATTCAACATGCTTTTACTCGAAATATGGTTTCAACTGGTTATTATGTACCGTTACTATACGTTTACCAATTTCTATGGTAGTATTCACATCACTTGGTATTTCGATTACCTGATAAAGTCCCACCCAGATTTAAGAAAGCTTATGTTTTCTGCTTTCATTCTTGATGAGGATCTTGTCTCCTACATGGAAAGTTAGGGGTCGTACTGTCTTATCGTAGTACCCCCTTGAGCGCTGTTTACTTGCCAATAAGTTCTTTCTTGCCGTGGTATATGATTTTTGGAGCTTATGCTTCAATATGTGATAGTAGCTCTCATGATTGTAAACGGGTTCGGGATCCCGTTTTAAGTTTGATGGGACATCCGCTGTGAAGCCGTATAGGCAGTCTATTGGGGTAAGTTCAGCACCCTCGTGTACACTGTTGTTATACACAAATGCAGCGGTTCGTAGGAATTGGTCCCTTGTTTTGGGATTTTCATCTACGACTGTTCGCAGGTATTTTATCAAGGGTCTATGTGCACGCTCTAGTGCTCCATTATATTGTGGGTGATATGCTGAAGTCTGTAACTTCCTTACCTTCAGAAGCTTACATCGGTGAGTATTCTTTTGGGTATGCGATAGCGCGTAATGATTTCATCGAAGAAAACCTGCGCTACTGTGACTGCTTCTGCATTAAGTATTGCATACTAGTCGAAAAATTTTGTTAAATTATCTTGGAAGGTCAAGATATATTTGTTACCTGATGTGGTCTCTTCTAATAGACCTTCAATATCGAGGTAAACTTTGTCGAACGGTTGTTCTGCGATGTCCGTGATAACCATTGGCATTTTAATTGTGGAGATGCTTTCATCGTCTGGCACTTTGGGCATTTTTTAATATATTTCTTGATGTCGCTAAGCATGTGTCTCCACCAATACTTGCGTCTTATACGTTTGTAAGTTTTTATGACACATTGATGGCCACCGAATGGAGAATCGTGATAATCTTTTAAGATTGTTTGGATCTCCGTGGGGCTCGTACTAACTTCGGATGTCTTGCCAGTACTTACCTTTTAATCAAGCGATGCTGGGTTTAGTGTTTCGGCCTCCGTGAGTTGAATTTCATTTTGGATGGCTTTCGTGTGCTCTTCTATCTCCAAACTGGAGCTGTTTATTGTCTCTTGAGCCTTTTGCTTCTGAGCTCGAGTCACGACGAAACAATGAGCGGATTTCTTCTTTTTCTTATTATTTGTGGGATTTTCTTCCTCCACATCTGAGTCCATCGTGTGGTGGACTACGGTTTTTACCGTTAAGGTATTGCCTAAACTGTCTTCTTTTAATGCTTGAGGGATTCAACTTAGTGCATCTGCATTAGTGTTGTACTTCCCTGATTTATATTCGATGTTGTAATCGAATTCAGATAACTTGTGGTGAAATCTCACCAAACGGGAAGTAGGGTCTTTCAAATTGAAGACACCTTTGAGAGGTTTATGTTCAGTATAGACCGTGAATTTCTGGCCTTGAAGATAGCACCTGAAATTCTTGGTAGCTCAGACAATAGCCAATAACTCTTTCTCTATAGTAGATTAATTTCTTTCGGCTTTGTTTAATGTGCAGCTCGCATAGGCGATGGGCTGGTCTTTTCCGACTTCTCCTTGAGAAAGAACAGCTCCTAGAGCCTCGTTACTTGCGTCCGTAGTAAGATTAAAGATTTTGTAAAATCGGGATAAATCAAAAGTGGTGAAGAAATTAAAGCGTTTTTTATGCTTTGAAATGCTTCCTGGCATTTCTCTGTCCAAGTGAATTTTACATCCTTTCGGAGTAAATTCGTGATTGGACGTACAATATTTGAGAAGTCTGGAATGAATTTCCTGTTGTAATTGGCAAGTCCTAAAAATGGCTGAACTTGTCTTACTGTTCAGGGAACAGGAAATGTTTGAACGCAGGACCTCCTACTTGGGTCTGGTAGGGCTCCTTCGCTAGAACATTTATGTCCTAGGTAAATAACTTCTCTTCGAATAAACTGGCACTTTTCTGGCTGTAGGTTTAAGTTGTTCTCTCTTGACTTATTGAAGACTTTCCTCAACTTTTCGTTGTGGTAATTTAAATTTTTTCCATAGATGACAATGTCATCTAGGTAGACAAAACATTCGAGGCCTCGTAGGCCTGTTAAGACGAAATTCATTAGGCGTTGAAATGTGGCGAGGTCTCCTTTGAGCCCGAATGGCATACCCTTGAACTCGTAGTGCCCGTAACTTGTGCTGAAAACAGTTTTATGTCGATCTTTTTTGTCGACAAGATCTTGGTGATAGCCGTTGGCCAAATCGAGGGTGGTGAAATACCTTGCGCGACCTAATTGGTCGAGAATATCCTCGATTTGGGATAGCGGGAGTGCGTCTCCAGTTGTCTTTTCGTTTAATTTCCGAAAGTCAACAACGACGCGCCACCTTTTTTCACCGTCAGGTCCCGCTTTTTTGGGGACAAATAGTAGAGCTGAATTCGAAGGGCTTTTACTAGACTGGACTATCCCGCTGTCTAGCATTTGTTTTAATTCCTCGTTAATGACTTTCCGCTGTGTTTCAGGTAAGCGGTACATTTTTTGATTGATTGGTGCTTGATCTTGCACCAATGGAATATTATGCGTTATCGCATTTGTATAGGTGAGTTTGTCACGTTTGAGGAAGAAGATATCGTTATACTTTTCGCAGAGTTCTGATATCGAAATTTTTTCTTCCGCGGTGTTAAATACCTTTTTCGAGTCACTTTAAAAACACTGTTTCTTTGTTTTCCACTTTTATTTTATTTTTTTCTTCTTTTACAGGTTAACTTAATTCTTGTCCTTTTTTTTCTTTACAACTTTGGTTACTTTCTAATTTCGTGTTATTCAACTCTCTTCTAGTTTCACCCTTTTTTTTTACTTTTCGACTTTTGTATTTTTCTAACAAAATTATTCCACAACCGAGACCGACCCGTTACCAAGTTCAAAATCCAACCCGACTTCGTTTTAAAAATTCGACCGCCAACCGCCGTTTTTTAACATTTCTCTCCAACTCGCTCGTAGAAGATCTTTTTTCAACTCTACTTTTTTTTTTTTAAATTTTTACTGCCGAACCGCCGCTAATCCAGTTTAAAATTCAACTCGGCTCTTGATCACTTTTGTCGCGATCAAGAGCCCTCGTTCAGGGTAGAAAATGCATAGTTGCATTTTTACCCTGAGAAAATTTTCATTTACTCTGGACTTGATTAAACAAGTCCACAATATTTTTCGTTGGACGGAGGCTTGACATTTGATGCTTTTATAAACATCAGCCACCGTCACGACGATTAGAATTGCCGCACGCGTATACATACAATGTATTTTCGCGGCGCGCTCTTCTTATCGCGAAAGATTCTTTGTGATATGTATGTACGTTCGTACATACATGTTGCAATTTTCACGACAAATCGTACTGAAGGTACGATTTGTTTTTATTTTATTTTTTTTTTTATTAAATATTTCTACTGGCAAATTTTGCTGAAGGCAAAATTTGCCATGGGAATAATTTTGTAAAACGAAATGGGATGTGAAGAAAATTGCTGATGCAATTTTCTTCACTGATCGAGTAGAATGAATGAATGAATGAATTCTTTTAATTAAAAATTTTTTGTTACCCTTTTTCAGGTATGGTTTTAGATATATAACAATCCTTCCCCCCGCAAAAAAGAGAGTTATTCTTTGGAGAGGAATAACTCTCGGGGGAAAGGGTTCATTCCATTGAATAGTTTTATTGTTTTGGGACTCCTTATCTAGGGTTTTAGATTACATTTTGTTTTTGTTTGGATGTTGAATACTTTGTTGCGGTTATTTATTTCGGTGTACTGTTTGAAACAATCCGTCGCATTCGAGTGTAATCTTTAACCGTGGACACTTCGCGAAGTCGTTTTAAGTTCTTTTTGTTTTTTTTGTACACTAACATAGGAAAGACAGGATGTTGATCACCATAAGGGTGGAGCATCAACCGCCACACTATAGCCCTTCCGGGATCACCTCGATGGCGTATGGGATCACCATTGTTCATGTGAACCCTTCGTGGCGCGGTCCCATTCGCCTGATGCTTTTGAGGCGGGGGCATCGCCCTTTCACCGCCTGGAGCGCCCCGGCTGTGTCTGGGGCACATCACCGGACAATGATACCTCTATACCCGCATCGTGGGCAAGTTTGGGTTGCTGCAGGTAAGGGCTACTGTCCGCTCCTAAGATATTTATTTTTGATTTACTTATTATCTTGTTTTCAGGAGGAACCCTCGACATCATTGGGGAGTATGGATTATGCGCCTGTTGCCATCCCATATTTAGCCCTGCATTAACTGCTATTGTGCGACGCCTTACGGCTACTCCACCACCCCCTGAAGCTGCCGCTGATCCAGGCCAACCGGCTGCGCTTGCTGTCGCTGCTCGGGAGAATGCCGCCGACCAGGACGAGGTTTAAGTGCGAGGCCACTCCACCATATCTTTTTTCTTTTTTTTTATATATTTCGCGGCAATCTATCCTGTCTCTCCTTCTTTTTTCTATTGCTTTCTTTAAAAAAAAATTTTGTATTTTAAAAGGAATCAAAATAAAAAATAATAATTGTCAAATGTATCGAAATGTTTTTCTGTTTTCGCCTCTATGTCCCTTCTCTGCTCATTTTGTTTTGGTTTTTGTCGTTATCTTCTCACCGTTCCTTTTGAAAAGACAAATAAAATGTATTGGGGGGTCAGAAAGATATAAGAAGAAGCTGGTTTTTCTGGGTACTATGTAGGTACTATATATTGAGGTACTAACTAGACTTGGCGTGGGCTCGGTTATGCCTTATATTCTCGGTTGTGGTTCTATAAAATTTTGGTTGTTGAGAGTTGTTGCTTTTTTTGTTTCTAGCCTAATTAAAACTATTTAGCATATGATGCTCTATGCTATTCCGGTTTAGTGTAGACATTTTAACGCTATTTATTTATTTTATTTATTGTACTATTCGTCTACTTATGTCTTTTAATTTGCAGTAGCCTGGTAAATTTTTGTTTTTATGTTCTAATTATTTAGTTATACTTTTAAGGCATTTTTCTCTTTAGTTATACTATTATAGTTCATATTCTGGTCATAATTCTGACTTATTTTTAATTCTAATTTGTTTATAATTTTAATGCATTTTAATTTTATTTTGTGGTACTATGCATTTTTTTTTGTGTAGTTGATCTTTAATTGTTTTTTGTTTTTTTTTTTGTTACTTCTACTGTTCGAGTAGGTACTGTATGTTTTTTCATTTTCCTATTTTATATCTATATTTAATTCTAGGACATTTTCCTTTAATTCTATAGTTTCTTTGAAGTAATTTTAGTTTCAATTTATTTATTTTTTATGCCTTTGTTTCTAAGTTTATCAGTTTATTTTTTATTTTTCGGCCTGCTTACCTTTTATATATACGCTTGTACAAGTTCTTTTAGTCTTTTCTAGTTTTATATTTATATTTAATAGCATGGTAAACTTTTGTTTTTATGTTTATTACGTACTTATTTTCCTTATTATATATATATATAAAGCCTATATCTAGCCTAATTAAAAACTATTTAGCCCATGACGCTCTATGATATTGTGTATTTTGCTCTATAGTTAATTATACTATATGTTATATGCATATATTGCTGAGTTTTTTTTTTGTTAAATCATCTCATATACATAGGTTGTTATCTATATACATAGATTTTCTTTGAATACTTTATCAGGTCTACCTTTCCTATAAATTCTACTTGATTAAGTGGCCCATGTTGACAGTGTCCGTGATCCATTTTTAAACGATTTGGACTGATTTGGTTTTGGGGAGGCTTCTAGCTCGCCTTAAGCTGGGTTGGGGCGCAGGAGTTCGTTCTTTTAAAGGAATTCCCTCTGATGAAATTTCGGGGTTACCTTGTGGTTGCGTCCTCTGTTGTCTCATCTTGATGACAACAGGGTGTAGATATTTCACTGCAATAATAATCATTAGGGCCAGAACAAGTAGGCTCGACAATGATATCGAAGTTTTTGACAGGATATGGGAGTTTCTACTCGATACCTTCTTACTGTACTGGTCTAATTTGTGTTGGATATCTTCCAACGAATGCGTGCCAGTATAAATTGATTTATGGATATCGTCTCCCGTTAAAATTTCCATTGGAACTTGGTTTTGGTTTTGAGGCTCTGGTAAAATGTCGGCTAGACTCAAATTCAATAAGGACTGATTAAATTTTGGGAATTGTTTGGGTTGAAATATTTTCAGCAGGCGTTTACTTTGACCTTCATATTTGAGCACTTTGTCACTTATTTGCACTTGACATGGTTGCGTTATCTCTAATATCCCTTGTCCTTCTAGTTTCGAGATTACAAAGTGATCTGGACATGTGATATGTAGTACCGTGGAGGTGATAAATGAAAATAGCCACGCATTTGGTTTGTTTAATTTAATCAACATGTCCTTTTGGGGAGCTTGTACTCTGGTCCTACATTTGGGCACGTCATTTAAAGGATTGTATAGTAATTTAATGGCAAATTCGTTGGATGTTGCCGCTTTGATTATAGGCGTGGTCAGCTGGCCTACATACGTGTTTTCTTCCAAATTACTTGTTATTTTCTTGAAAGTTTTCCTGTCCTCGCCTCTTAATAAGAGAAATTCCTGGGTTTTTTCGCTATTGGCTATGTATGAATACCCAGGGTCTGGAATTACTGAATAATTTGCTAACTTGGGAACAGGATAGCATCGAATTTGCTGTAGCCTCATTTGTGGCAGATTGAAAATTGGGAGAGTAATTCTCACCACCAATTTGTTCTGCATGAGGAGTGATTGAGCTCCTGCTGTCTGATATAGGACAGATAGACAATTTTGGTCATTTGGACAATTCGAAGTCGTCTTGCGATATATTTGTAACAAGTTTTGTGGGGATAGGAGCAGTGGATGAATGTGATTTTTTCTACTAGCCATTATTATATCCAGAAGGGCTTGTTGTCGATATTCGACTTCGATGATTTGGAGTAATAAGCTTGATATAATCTCTTGTCTCAGTTGCTTCCTAGTTAGGTCATCGGCCACATGGTGGAGATCGTTTATCTGGTGTGCTATTTTTTGTTGACGATCCATTAGCAAAGCCAGCGGTTTTTGAATCTTTTCCAAGGTAGTTTTTACAACACTAATTTGTTGTTTCTCTAGCTCGGCTAGGGCTTGTGCGTTTGATTCAATTTCTTCTAACCTGCTGTAAATATCTTTCTCGTTATTGCTGTCCATGGTACCGAATAAGTAATGCATGGCACCACCTATTCCGTCAAGCTCATTGGCGATTTGGCAATAACTTGTCATATCGACTCACTCGAGCACCGCCGCAATGTTGGATGCCTTTCGCTCCTTTATCGCTATATGCATGGTCAATGTTCTGATGAAATATCTAGTCTAATCCCTTGTAGAATGATTCCTGCACGCAATACTCGCGCTGCAAACCGCGCACATCCTTTAACCCTTCAAATTACTTTCGGCCGTACAGTAAAATTCCGTGATGCTTTTTTATCCCGAACAGTGCGAATGTGGAACAGCTTACCATCTTCTGTTTTTCCTCCGGTGTACAATCTGCGGAAGTTTAAGGGCGACATACATCGGCACCTCCGCCACTCTCCTCATATCCCCTAATCCTTTCCCTATCTCCTTCCTGCCATGCTGTGCTTTGCATCATAGGGTATCCCCTGAGCTTGGCTTAATAATATAAAAAAAAAAAAAAAAAAAAAAAAAAAAAAAAAAAAATAAAGATCTTGTCTTGCGTTTTCCTGGTACTAGTTCCTTTATTGTTTCCGTGCGCTTTCGTATGCTATCTATTATAACGTGAATGTGTAGCTGCTGCACGTTGCACAGATCTCCTTGGTCTGTTATATTTATGCACAGTTTGTGCACTAAGTGCTCTGCATATTCCGCTAGCTTTATCTGGGTATCTAGTTCGTCCAAATATATCTCGGTGAGGACATTCCAGGTGTCATGATATACCATGAGGCTTCCTAGGTCCTCGAAAAATATGCCCGAGCCTTTTAGTTGGGTCCTTATATAGGGTTTGTCAGCGATCTCTCCTGTTGTGTATTGGATGAGGAGGGCAAATACGATGAATTTTAGCGCCATTTCTGTGGACAATTCGGAGGAAGAAAGCAATTCTTTAAGTATATTTGTACTTGCATTGTGCCGTTTTAAACTGGGCAGTGGAGTGACTCCACCGCAAATGTTTCTGGGGAGGTATTGAAATGACGTTTAATGGACATTGAAGTAGGAATTTCAAGTCAACCTGGTTCATTTTTGTACAACATGCTTTTATTCGAAATATGGTTTTAAACGATTATTATGTTATTCACATCACTTGGGATTGCTATTACCTGATAAGGTCCTACCCAGATTTGAGAAAGCTTATGTTTTCTGCTTTCGTTCTTGATGAGGACCTTGTCTCCTACATGGAAAGTTAGGGGCCGTACTGTCTTATCGTAGTACCCCTTTGAGCGCTATTTACTTGCCAATAAGTTCTTTCGTGCCGTGGCATATGATTTTTGGAGCTTATACTTAAGTATATGATAATAGCTCTCATGATTGTAAACGGGTTCGGGATCCCGTTTTAAATTTGTTGGGACATCCGCTGTGAAGCCGTATAGGCAGTCCATTGGGGTAAGTTTAGTACCCTCGTGTATACTATTGTTATACACGAATGCAGCGGTTCGTAGGTATTGGTCCCATGTTTTGGGATTTTCATCTACGATTGTTCGCAGGTATTCTATTAGGGGTCTATGAGCACGCTGTAGTGCTCCATTAGACTGTGGGTGGTATGCTGAAGTCTGTAACTTCTTTACCTTTAGAAGCTTACATACTCTTTTGAATAATTCACTCAGGAAATTTGTTCCCTGATCGGTGACTATTCTTTTCATCAAAGAAAACTTGCGCTACTGTGACTGCTTCGGCATTAGGTATTGCATACCAGTCGACAAATTTTGTTAGATTATCTTGAAAGGTTAAGATATATTTGCTACCTGATGTCGTCTCTTCTAATGGACCTACAATATCGAGGTAAACTTTGTCGAACGGTTGTTCTGCGATGTCCGTGATAACCATTGGCATTTTATATTGTGGAGAAGCTTTCATCGTCTGGCACTTTGGGCATTTTTTTATGTATTTCTTGATGTCGCTAAGCATGTGTCTCCACCAATACTTGCGTCTTATGCGTTTGTAAGTTTCTATGACACCTTGATGGCCACCAAATGGAGACTCGTGATAATCTTTTAAGATTGTTTGGATCTCCGTGGGGCTCGTAATAACTTCGGGAGTCTTATCAGTACTTACTTTTTGCTCAAGCGATGCTGGGTTTAGTGTTACCGCCTCTGTGAGTTGAATTTCGTTTTGGTCCGCTTTCGTGTGCTCTTCTGTCTCCACACTGGAGCTATTTATTGTCTCTTGAGCCTTTTGCTTCTGAGCTCGAGTCACGACGAAACAATGAGCGGATTTCTTCTTTCTCTTATTATTTGTGGAATTGACTTCCTCCACATCTGAGTCCATCGTGTGGTGGACTAGGGCTTTTACCGTTAAGGTATTGCCTAAACTGTCTTCCTTTAATGCTTGAGGGATGCGACTTAGTGCATCGGCATTAGTGTTGTACTTCCTGGTTTATATTCGATATTGTAATCGAATTCAGATAATTTGTGGTGAAATCTCACCAAACGGGAAGTAGGGTCTTTCACATTGAAGACACCTTTGAGAGGTTTATGGTCAGTATAGACCGTGAATTTTCGGCCTTGAAGATAGCACCTGAAATTCTTCGTAGCCCAGACAATAGCCAATGACTCTTTCTCTATAGTAGAGTAATTTCTTTCGGCTTTGTTTAATGTGCGGCTTGCGTAGGCAATGGGCTGGTCCTTTCCGACTTCTCCTTGAGAAAGAACAGCTCCTAGAGCCTCGTTACTTGCGTCCGTAGTAAGATTAAAAGATTTTGTAAAATCGGGGTAAATCAAAAGTGGTGGAGAAATTAAAGCATTTTTTATGCTTTGAAAGGCTTCTTGGCATTTCTCTGTCCAAGTGAACTTTACATCCTTTCGGAGTAAATTCGTGATTGGACGTACAATTTTGGAGAAGTCTGGAATGAATTTCCTGTAGTAATTGGCAAGTCCTAAAAATGACTGAACTTGGTAAACAACTTCTAGGTAAACAACTTCTCTTCGTAGAAACTGGCACTTCTCTGGCTGCAGTTTCAAGTTGTTTTCTGTCAACTTATCGAAGACTTTTCTCAACTTTTCGTTGTGGTCATTTAAATTTTTTCCATAGCTGACAATATCATCTAGGTAGACAAAACATTCGAGGCCTTGTAGGCCTGTTAAGGCGAAATTCATTAGGCGTTGAAATGTGGCGGGGGCTCCTTTGAGCCCGAATGGCATACCCTTGAACTCGTAGTGCCCATAGCTTGTGCTGAAAGCAGTTTTATGTCGATCTTTTTTGTCGACAAGAACTTGGTGATAGCCGTTAGCCAAATCGAGTGTGGTGAAATACCTTGCGTGACCTAGTTGGTCGAGAATATCCTCGATTTGGGGTAGCGGGAATGCGTCTCCAATTGTCTTTTCGTTTAATTTACGAAAATAGACAACGACGCGCCGTCAGGTCCCGCTTTCTTGGGGACAACTAGTAGAGGTGAATTCCAAGGGCTCTTACTAGACTGGACTATCCCGCTGTCTAGCATTTCTTTTAGCTGCTCGTTAATGACTTTCCGCTGTGTTTCAGGTAAGCGGTACATTTTTTGATTGATTGGTGCTTGATCTTGCACCAATGGAATATTATGCGTTATCGCATTTGTACAGATGAGTTTGTCACCTTTGAGGAAGAAGATATCGTTATACTCTTCGCAGAGTTCTGATATCGAACTTTTTTCTTCCGCGGTTAAATTAGGGTCTAGGCTGAGTTCTTGCTCTAGCCTAGAAATACGCGGGTATTGTTTTGGGTCGTCCGGAGTCTCATTATCCGGGTATAGATATCGTACATGTTGTAAATTTGCTGATTTTTCAGCTGAACCTTGGTTTGACTTACTATTCCTTGTAAATTTGTGTCCTGAAATTGGATTGAATTTAGTTAATTCCTTATGAGGCTTTATTTTGTTGTATTTAGCATGCAACAGGGTACTTGCTTCCTGCTTTGTTGACGGCTGAGGTTGGTACACCTGTGTGGTCTTTGCCTTAGGTTGTGTGATATACTCATGCACGTCAATGCTATTGCTTTTTGACCATGTAGCATTCTGTGTGCTGTGTGGCGGTGGAGTAATATGCACCTTTAATATAGGCTTTAGCGACTCGCTACCGTTCTTGTATGGCCGTTGTTTGTTTAACAGTGATTTATGCCTCGGGATTTTGGACGGAAGAGCTATATGCACCTTTTTGGCAGGCTTTAGACACTCGGTTCCGTCTTTTGTGTTGTTTGATATTGCCTCCATACTTGGTAGTGGAATGTGTGTTCTTTTGTGATCTTTTGTGTGCGTTAATGGGACTATGGTGTAGTCGTTTATTGGATATAGCTGTAACTTTAAGCTATGTATGACTACTTGATGACTGTCAGCGTTGAGAATACTAACCAGCACTAATTCTTCTCCAGATGACAGCAAACTGTTTGCCAAGAAGGCTCCATCACGTATCTCTTGGGATGAACAGAGCATTTCTTCTTGAGTTTGTAACGGCACTGGGGCCACAATTTGAGAGCGCGCAGGTATGCAGATTGGTTCCTTAAAGGTAACCAATTGCTGCCTGCATTCATCGGTCTCTTGCTCGCCCAGACAGCTTTTTTCACATTCCTTGGGCCCTTTTGAAGCTTGGCCGCCAGCTTTTCTCGTTTGAGAAGCCTTGAAGACACTGCAGGCGGATAGTTCAGCCTGTTTAGACTCTACCTCTTCTGCAAGTGTTCTTACTTCGACTGCTTTTTCAGAATGTAGCTTGTCCGTTTCAAACTCTAATGGCAAAGCAAATTCGTCTGGATTAGTTTCCGTGCGAGGAAACCTTAGTGCCTTATTAGGACCCTCAACGTTGCAGCTTTTTGCTAGGAAATCATTTCCTAGAAGTCCATCATCGGAAAGGCCAGGCAAGTTCTTTACGACTTGAAACTTGCAGGGAATTTTGTTTTTGAAAACGAAGTTTCACTGGCAATTTCCCAGCGTCTTTCCCGTACCAAATGGGGTCTGAAGTGTACATGACTCATGGTGGTTAATTTCTTTGAGGTCTTTTAATGACCTTTTCTTTATTATACTTACCTCAGCGCCTGTGTCTACTACTAGTTTAGTTTGGCCGTTCAGGCCTATGTCTAAAGGAAGTTTTACTGTAGCGACACTGGAATCGGGCTGCTGAGGAGACCCTAATTTATTAGATGGGAGATTTATAGTCGAGCCGGGGAGTTTTGGGTCGACTGTACGTCATTTCCCTGACTCCGGGCTTCCCATTTACGTTTTTGTTGGCAGTTATTTACTGCATGTCCAGAACGACCACAAAATTCGCACTTTTTTCGCACATTATATACTCTTGAGTTGTTATTGGGGTTTTGAGGCTCTCTAGGACGTTGGATTGGTGCTTCTCTGTTTTGGGGTATTTGAAAACTATTGTTGTTCCTTCTGCAGTCACGCACGTCATGATTATACATTTTGCAGTTCACACAATAAGGCGTATTCTTCGTTTTGAGGCAATCGGCATATGTGTGGCATCTTAAATTACAAAAACCGCCAGTCACTTTATTTAAATAGGTATTTTTATTTTTTACATTATAATTTTTATCTGGCGACCTTGGTTCCTGTTTAATATATGCTGTGCCATCCTGTGTGAACTGTGACGTTGGTATGTGACTGCTTGGGTTAGTGGTTATATTGTGTTGCCGGGGATCTTGTGAGTAGTATATGATGCCAGGATTATATACGCTTTGATTTACTAGAGTACTACTTTGAGTTATTTGTGCCTTATTAGGTACACTGGTACAGGCAGAATTTGGCAATGTATTCTGTATCATATTTGTTTGGAATTGTCCTGGAGGTTGCAGGAGTAGAGCACTTTGCTGGAGGCGTTTCATGTCAAGTGCTCTTTGTACGAGGTCATCCACCGTGCCGTCTGTCATGGTCAGAAGGTATTGGCACATATATGGGTTATTTACTCCTGTTTTCAGTGCGTTTTTCGCGAAATCTTCCAACTGCGTTTTAACAGCTGGTGCTGCTGTGGCTCCGTATTTGGATTCTGCTGCTTCATTGCAGAGTGCCAGCATTTGTTTTACTCGTGCCGTGAAGGCTGTGAGGTTTTCTAAGGGATACTTCCTTGTAGTGATTAATTTATTTACCAGTTCCTGCTAAGTTTCTCTAGGTAGGTATGTGCGATTTAGCCCTTCTTCTACTTCTTTGAAAGTAGTGGGCATATTTGAGGCAAAAAGCTGGTAAGCTTCGCCTCGAAGTCTGGTGGGAAAGATTTGTAAAAATGCTGTGTGTTCATCCACCGAAATGCACTGGATTACCTGCCTGCAGCATCCTAGGAAAGTTCGGAGCTCCAGGCTCAATTTTGGGTGCTGCTCTCCCGAGAATAAGGGTACGAGCCGGGCAGTTAACTTGGCGATTTTTGCGTAATCTGCCATGTTTATATTGGGGATTCTGAAGCTAAAGTTTGACACATTTGGGGAGCTAGTTTCTTCTATGCTGGTTTCCAAAAGGGAGTCGCCCAGCCAATTCAATAGGATTTCACTCACGGTGGAATCACTGACACTGTCTTCAATGGCACCTTCTCTTAATTCTACACTATTATTTGTAATTTCTGTTTCGAGAGAGTGCGAGAGTTCCCCAAACTGCTTTAAGCTTTCTTTAAATTTTTCCGTACTTTCTTTGAATTGAGCGATTTGCTCAGGCCGCCGTTCACGGGACTTTTTGAGCTGTTTATCGATAGAATCGCACTGTAGAACAGAAAGTTCGGAGGAGTCTCGCACTTTCCCCTCTAGATATTTTAAGTAATTTTCTAAATTTAAATTATTAGACCTTACTTGCTGGGGACCTGTCAGGATTGTCCCATTCCTGAGTGTGACTCCTGGTGCTGTTGAATTTGTTGGGGGTGTTTGATTAGCACCCTCTGTTGCAGATGTTGCTCCCGCGTTGCCTCCTTGACACCGGGGCGGAATTTACTGCGCGTCGCCCGGCGAGGAAGTTTGTTGTGGAGTTGGTAGGGATGATGATATTTCCTGCGGCGTCTCTTGGTGGGGGCTTTCCTCGCTCATGGACCAACGTATGTGAAATTTGCAGCTAGGGGGGCTTCTGCCGTCTTAATTCCCTTGGTTCAAATTGAGAGGGGGGCTTATTGCCTTCTTCGAGGTCCCTCTCAATTCAGGATCGCTGGTTTTTTTGATTGAAGTTCTTTGCTGCCGGGGGGGCCCGTGGCCTACTTAAATTCCCCTGGATAAAAGCTGAAAGGGGGGCGCGTTGCCTACTTCGAAGTCCCTTTCAGCTCCGGATCGCAGATTGACGGTTGAGGATTCTTCCTTCCTTCAAGTGTAGCTTTAGCACTTTTGGTTGTGAACTTCTGATATCCTGGGCTGGGATGACGCCCGCTATTGTCCCACGTTGGCACTTTGTGCTTTGATGAGGGGGTGGCTGCGTGTTTTACAAACAGAGGCAGTTAAAGCTGTCCGACCCCGAGCGTTGGGAGCCGACAAGATCGAAATACTCCTGAAGCCAGACTCAACTTCAGGCGGAGGGTAGGGTGTCTTGCCCAGTATTCGATCTCGCCTTAAACTCCTTTTTGATTCGTAGGATAGAGGGTTATCGAGCGCTTATACTTTGTTTGTTTAAAGTAGGCTTCCTCTATCCTACCGGCTGCGCCAATTGTTAAATACCTTTTTCGAGTCACTTTAAAAACACTGTTTCTTTGTTTTCCACTTTTATTTTATTTTTTTCTTCTTTTACAGGTTAACTTAATTCTTCTCCTTTTTTTTTCTTTACAACTTTGGTTACTTTCTAATTTCGTGTTATTCAACTCTCTTCTAGTTTCACCCTTTTTTTTTTTACTTTTCGACTTTTGTATTTTTCTAACAAAATTATTCCACAACCGAGACCGACCCGATACCAAGTTCAAAATCCAACCCGACTTCGTTTTAAAAATTCGACCGCCAACCGCTGTTTTTTAACATTTCTCTCCAACTCGCTCGTAGAAGATTTTTTTTTCAACTCTGCTTTTTGTTTTTTAATTTTTACTGCCGAACCGCCGCTAATCCAGTTTAAAATTCAACTCGGCTCTTGATCACTTTTGTCGCGATCAAGAGCCCTCGTTCAGGGTAGAAAATGCATAGTTGCATTTTTACCCTGAGAAAATTTTCATTTACTCTGGACTTGATTAAACAAGTCCACAATATTTTTCGTTGGACGGAGGCCTGACATTTGATGCTTTTATAAACATCAGCCACCATCGCGACGATTAGAATTGCCGCACGCGTATACATACAATGTATTTTCGCGGCGCGCTCTTCTTATCGCGAAAGATTCTTTGTGATATGTATGTACGTTCGTACATACATGTTGCAATTTTCACGACAAATCGTACTGAAGGTACGATTTGTCTTTTATTTTACTATTTTTTTAATTAAATATTTCTACTGGCAAATTTTGCTGAAGGCAAAATTTGCCATGGGAATAATTTTGTAAAACGAAATTGGATGTGAAGAAAATTGCTGATGCAATTTTCTTCACTGATCGAGTAGAATGAATGAATGAATGAATTCTTTTAATTAAAAATTTTTTGTTACCCTTTTTCAGGTATGGTTTTAGATATATAACAGCGGTCAAATTGGGGTCTAGGCTGAGTTCATGCTCTAGCTTAGATATGCGCGGTTATTGCTTTATGTCGTCCGGGGTCTCATATTCCGGGTATAGATATCATACATGTTGCTGATTTTTCAGCTGAACTTTCGGTTGACCTTTTCTTCCTGTTTAACTTGTTATCTGTAGGTATATGAGGCTTATGTGATTCCTTTTGAGGCTTTATTTCGTTAGTTTTAGCATGTTGCAGGGGATTTGCTTCCTGCTTGTTTGACGGCGAGTTTGGTACACCTGTGTGGTCTTTGCCTTAGGTTGTGTGATATACTCATGCGCGTCAATGCTACTGCCTTCTGACCATGTAGAGTTTTTTGTGTTGTGTGACGGTGGAGTAGTATGCACTTTTAATATAGGTTTTAGCGACTCGCTACCGTTCTTATATGGCCGATGTTTGTTTAATAGTTATTTACGCCTCAGGATTTTGGACGGAAGAGCTATATGCACCTTTTTGGTAGGCTTTAGACACTCATTTCCGTCTCTTGTGGTGCGTGATATTACCTCTAAATTTGGTATGGGAATGTGTGTTCTTTTGTGATCTTTTGTGTGTGTTAATGGGACTATGGTGTAGTCGTTTATTGGAAATAGCTGTAACTTTAAGCAATGTATGACTACTTGATGACTGTTAGCGTTGAGAATACTAACCAGCACTAGTTCTTCTCCAGATGACAGTAAACTGTTTGCCAAGAAGACTCCATCGCTTATCTCTTGTGATAAACACAGCATTTCTTCTTGAGTTTGTAGCGGTACTGGGGCAACAATTTGAGAGCGCGCAGGTATGCAGATTGGTTCCTTAAAGGTAACCCATTGCTGCCTGATTTCATCGGTGTCTTGTTCGCCCAGACAGCTTTTTTCACATTCCTTGGGCTTGGCAGTCAGCGCTTCTCGTTTGAGAAGCCTTGAAGACACTGCAGGTGGATAGTTCAGCCTGTTTAGACTCTACCTCTTATGCAAGTGTTCTTACTTCGACTGCTTTTTCAGAATGTAGCTTGTCCATTTCAAACTCTAATGGCAAAACAAATTCATCGGGATTAGTCTCCGTGCGAGGAAACCTTAGTGCCTTATTAGTACCCTCAACGTTACAGTTTTTTGCTAGGAAATCATTTCCTAGAAGGCCATCATCGGAAAAGCCAGGCAAGTTCTTTACGACTTGAAACTTACTGGGGATTTTGTTTTTGAAAACGAAGTTTCCCTGGCAATTTCCCAGCGTCTTTCCGGTACCAAATGGGGTCTGAAGTGTAGATGCCTCATTGTGGTTAACTTCTTTGAGATCTTTTAATGACATTTTCTTTATTATACTTACCTGAGCTACTGTGTCTACTACTAGTTTAGTTTGGCCGTTCAGGCCTATGTCTAAAGGAAGTTTTACTGTAGCGACACTGGAATCGGGCTACTGAGGAGACCCTATTTTATTAGATGGGAGATTTATAGTCGAGCCGGGGAGTTTTGGGTCGACTGTACGTCATTTCCCTGACTCCAGGCTTCCCATTTACGTTTTTGTTGCCATGCGCTTTATATATGTCCAGAACGGCCACAGAAATCACACTTTTTACGAACATTATGGATTCTAGAGTGGTTATTGGGGTTTTGCGGCTCTCTAGGACGTTGGTTTAGTGCAGCTTATGTGTGGCCTCTTAGATTACAAAAACTACAACTGATTTTATTCAAATAATGATTTTTATTTTGTACATTATAATTTTTATTAGGAGATCTTGGCTCCTGTTTGATGTATGATGATGTATTTGCCTGTGTGAACTGCGGCTGCTGAATGTGACTATTTGTGTTTGGCAGGGTCTGAAAACTTGAGCGAATGGCATTATGCCGGGAGTAGATACGCTGTGATTAGCTGATGTATTAAATTGGCTAAATTGTGCGTTATTTGGTGCTGTTGCACTTATTGAATGGGGTATCGGATTTTGTATCACATTTTGCTGAAATTGCCCTGAAGGTTACAGGAATAGAGCACTTTGCTGGGGACGATCCATGTCAAGTGCTCTTTGTACGAGGTCATCCACCGTGCGGTCAGTCATTGTCAGACGGTCTTGGCACATATATGGGTTATTTACGCCAGTCTTTAATGCGTTTTTCGTGAAATCTTCCAGCTGTGTTTTAACAGCTGATGCTGCTGTGGCTCCGTGGTTGGATTCTGCTGCTTCATTGCAGAGTGCCAGCATTTGTTTTACTCGTGCCGTGAAGGCTGTGAGGTTTTCTAAGGGATACTGCCTTGTAGTGATTAATTTATTTACCAGTTCCTGGTAAGTTTCTCTAGGCAGGTATGTGCGATTTAGCCGTTCTTCTACCTCTTCGAAAGTAGTAGGCATATTTGAGGCGAAAAGCTGTTAGGCTTCGCCTCGAAGTCTATTGTTTAAGATTTGTAGGAAAGCTGTTAACTCTTCCACCGAAATGCACTGAATCACTTGTCTGCAGCATCCGAGGAAAGTTTGGAGCTCAAGACTCAATTTTGGTTGCTGTTCTCCCGAAAATAGGGAACGAGCTGGGCAGTTAGCTTTGAGATTTTTGCGTAATCTGCCATGTTTAAATTGGGGATTCTGAAACTAGAGTTTGACACTTTTGGGGAGCTGGTTTCTTCTATGCTAGTTTCCAGAAGGGAATCGCCCAGCCAATTCAATAGGATTTCACTCACGGTGGAATCATTAACACTGTCTTCAATGGCACCTACTCTTAACTCTACACTATTATTTGATTTAAGCTTTCTTTAAATTTTTCCGTACTTTCTTTGAATTGCGCGATTTGCTCAAGCCGCCGTTCACGGGACTTTACGAGCTGTTTATCGATAGAATCGCACTGTATAACAGAAAGTTCGGAAGAGTCTCGGACTTTCCCCTCTAGATATTTTAAATAATTCTCTAAATTCAAATTACTTGTTGGGGACCTGTAACGATTGTCCCACCCCTGAGTGTTAGCCCTTTTACTGTTGATATTGTTGGGGGTGTTTGTTCTCCACCCTCTGTTGCGGCTATTGCTCCCTCGTTGCCTCCTTCGTACCGGGACTGATCTTCCTGTGCGTCGCTCGGTAAGGAAGATTGTGGTGGAGTTGCTGGAATTGGTGAAATTTCCTGCGGCGTCTCCTGGTGGGAGCTTTCTTCGCTCATGGACCGCCTTATGTAAAATTTGCTGCTAGGGGGGCTTCTTCCGTCTTAATTCCCTTGGTTCAAATTGAGAGGGGGGCTTATTGCCTTCTTCGAGGTCCCTCTCTATTCAGGATCGCTGGTTCTCTTGGTTGGAGTTCTTTTGCTGCCGGTGGGCCCGCGGCCTTCTGAAATTCCCCTGGATAAAAGCTGAAATGGGGGCACGTTGCCTACCTCGAAGTCCCTTTCAGCTCCGGATCGCAGATTGGAGTGTATCTAATCTTCGTTCAGGTTTTCGCGTTGGGTTTTTCCATTTAATGTGGGCGTCTATTTTTCCTGGGCTTGGATGAAGCCCACTATGGTCCCACGTTGGCACTTTGTGCTTTGATGAGGGGGTGGCTGCGTGTTTTTCGAACAGAGGCAGTTAAAGCTGTCCGACCCCGAGCGTTGGGAGCCGACAAGATCGAAATACTCCTGAAGCCAGACTCAAATTCAGGCGGAGGGTAGGGTGTCTTGCCCAGTATTCGAACTCGTCCAGAACTCCATTTTGATTCGTAGGATAGAGGGTTTTCAAGCGCTTATACTTCGTTGGTTTAAAGTAGGCTTCCTCTATCCTACCGGCTGCGCCACTTGTTACGTACCTTCGTGTGACTCTGGCAGGGGAGTTATCCAAAACACTTTTCCTTAACTTTTTTACATTTCATTTCTTTTAATTTTTGTTTTCGGAATCTCCTTCAGGTACACTTTCACTCTAACTTTTCTTAACATTCACGATTATTTTCTGTGCACACTTGTTTTTTTTTGTGTTTTCCAATAACACCTAATTATATAGCCCGCGAACCGACCGTATTCAATTCCCTTTTTTTGTTTTCTCTTCTAGCCAACTCGATATAAAATTTTAATTCACAACTTTTCTTCAACTCTATTTCTTGGATTATCCGTCGACCCTGAGAAAATTTTCATTTATTCTGGACTTGATTAAACATGTCCAGAATATTTTTCGTTGGACGGAGGCTTGGAATTTGATGCTTTTATAAACATCAGCCACCGTTGCGATGATTGAAACTGCGCGCGCGAATACATACAATGTATTTTCGTGGCGCGCGGTTTTGAGTGTGAAAACTTTTTTTTTTATATGTATGTAAAACATTTTGTGAATAAAATTGCTGATGCAATTTTCTTCACTGATTAAATTGATAAGCTATTCATGCTTTTAAGCATGATTAGCTTATATGAAAATTTAATGATTTTGAATAATTATTTTCTACCTTTTTTCAGGTATGATTTTGAATAATTATTTTCTACCTTTTTGCAGGTATTTTTTAGGTATGTAACACCATTTTGCTTTAGGTTGCATTCCTGCATTACCGCATTAGCATTAATAATCTAAATTGAAAGATTTTAATGAAGTAATGAAAACCAGGTGTGTTTTAGGTATGTAACAGTATGAATTCAAATGAAATTAACATATTTGCATCGATTCCGAATCAGTTTTGATATTAAGCTGGACATCAAGGGTTCTAATACTCCTCTATCAAGAAGAAATAAAATCATTACCGGTATCAGCCGAAATACTCGGTTCACATTCACAAATACCATTTCACGAGTACGTTATCAATAAAAAAAAAGGAGGGAGGATTTTAAAGAGAAAGAGGAACATATACTCGTATTTGTATAGGGATATGTAAGTCTTCCTTCCTTTTTTTACCCACCAATGGGTGAGAATGCAAGGCACACTATCGTAAGGTACATTCACAAGGTTGCAAAAGCTGAAAAACTGTATCTTTATTTAACAATTTAATTAACAAATAGACGTTAGCTAACCATCGTATAAGATTCCTTGTAGTAGAAATAATTAATGAAATGTAAATAATAAATTAAATAAACATAATAAACATGAAAAACATAATAAATAATTCACTCGATAATGATAAAAGGCATGAATTACGAACAAAACAAATTGAAATAAATACCGAATAATTTAAATACTTAAAAATTACAACAAATTGCTGATCTGCGTAAAGAAAACTCAACCCAATAACGAAGTGAATGACTTGATGAAAGCAGTTAAACAACATATGTGGACCATAATTACCATTATTACCATAAACCCAACAGTAACATAGGAGGAATATTCGACAAAAAGACAAAAAACGACATGACAGGCGAGAAGAACTTTCTTCCGGAAAATAAATTGTAGGCACCGCACAATATAAAGTAGGAAGGTTGAGTTTTTCTGGACATAAAGAAAATCAGGCAAAAATTCAAGTTGCCAGTCAAGTTTACAGCATTATTTTGCTTTTGCGTTACTTCGGACAATACAAGCAAAGTTCTTTCTGCGAGTCTGAAGGAGGATTGCGTCCACGTGGAGGGAGTCACCGCCTCTTATTCATCCAAAGGGAATCACTGCCTCGTATTCATCCAAACGGATTAAATAAAATAAATGGGGTAAAAATCATATTAACGTAAATTTACTAATAACTTAGCACTTAACTCTAACCATACTAATCTAAAAAACAAATTTTCATCAGTACATAAAAAGCTAATAACTAACCCTTCTAACAAAGCTATTTTTGGTAAGAATTGTAATTTTGGACGGCTGCGAAGGAGACTAATTAAGTTTTAGTATGCAATCTGTATGGATCTTAAATTTTGGTTAAATAATAAAAACAAAATTTAAATAAATCTTCTTTTTTGTTTGTAGAAATACACTTAAAGATACAGCTTTTTCAGTTAGTTGGTGTAGTCCAAGGGGGCCCCTGGACTACCTGGCTTACAATACGTAATGCTGAAAAGGGATGGTACAAGCAATGGAAAGTCTATTACATGATTCGGGCTGGAAGAACACAGCTATACTAATCTGTGATGATCATGCATGTTCAGATAGAAAGCTGCGCTTATACAACCTAGTAGACTTGCCCTGGAACTCATACTTTGGTATGCTATAAGATTACTGGCTTTAGTGTTAAGTCTCTCCTAACTTGATAGCGAATCATAACAGTAGTTGTTCTATGTATGTTCTGGCGCACTTTGTTAAGCCTCCAGGATATTGCCACAGATGGCGCCACCGCCGCTTGGCGGTTTGAGTCCATACTAATGTAGGTTTGTGTCTCGGCTGTATTGGGTTGTGTCTTGGTTGTATTGGTTTGTATCATGGATACACCATTGTACCTTGGAGGCACCATTGAGTCTCGACTGCGCCCTAGCGGGATTAAACGGTAGCACCAGCATGCTCTGGGAAGTGTCATTTGGTCTTGACTGCACCCTAGCGCCATTAGCCGGTACTACCAGCATGCTCCGGTACTACGCTTTTCTTGGATAGATATGTGGTGCGCCTAAATGTAGGCTTTTGGTTTTCAACTAATATTAGTAATAATTGAAGTTAACGCTAGGAAATTTTTGTTCATGCCAATGGATTCTAGATGGTTGTGGTGGAGGTGGTGGAGGTATTAGGGGAATGAAATTTTCATCAGAAATCCTCTACGGGCTCTGGTTTTCGAGATATTAGCGATTTTACCTTTTCAGATATAGTTAATATTATTAATAATTCAAGCTACCTAGTATAGTTTTGTTCATGCCAATAGATTCTAGAAGGTGTTATAGGGGTGGGGGTTAGAGGGGGAGCGAAATTTTCATCAGAAATCCTCTACGGGCTATGGTTTTCGAGATATTACCGAGTTTACCTTTTTAGATATAGTTAATATTAGTAATAATTCAAGTTTTTTTTTGCTCAAAGGGTGCTGCGTCGAAATGTAGGCTTTTTTATTATGATTGTTCATGAGCGCCTAAATGTAGGCTTTTGGTTTTGAACTAATATTAGTAATAATTAAAGTTAACTCTAGGAAATTTTGTTCATGCCAATAGATTCTAGAAGGTGTTATAGGGGCGGGGGCTAGAGGGGGAACGAAATTTTCATCAGAAGTCCTCTACGGGCTTTGGTTTTCGAGATAATAGCGACATCTATTTGGGCGCAAACGCCATTTCTTTAGTATGGTACCCTAGCGGCCTTAGCCGGAACTACCAGCATGCCTTTATTTTGCTGTTTTCTTTTATTAGCGGGAGAGTTGTAGATATCGGCATGACATCATCATGGTTCTGCTGCACCTAAATAAGTTTACTTAGCAGGGAGGTTGTAAATATCAGCATCCTTCGAATTTCACAACACGACATCACCATGAATAGATTCTAGAAGATGTCAGTGAGGGTTCTGGGGTAAGTGTGTATTGAAAAGTCGTATATTTTATAAACATTTGTTTTTAAAAGCCGGTGCGTCGCTAAGAACAGGGAGTTATTTTTTGGTAATGATTTTTGATCCTAAAAGAGTCTTAAAAGTAAAAGTAAAAGTTATATACAAAGTAAAAGTTATATACAAAGTAAAAGTAAAAGTAAAAGTTATATACAAAGTGCAAGTAAAAGTAAAAGTAATATACAAAGTGTCTTAAAACTAAAGTAAAGTCACATACAAAGAGTCTTAAAAACTAAAGTAAAAGTTATATACAAGTGGCTTAGAGTTAAAAAATATTTTGTATAAGTGCTTAAAAAATAAAAATTGCGGTTAACTCAGACACGGAGTTTCAGTTACACGTCAATAGTAATATTAAAGGGCTGGTGAACTTCTTTTTAAAGCACTCCCAGTCCTTGTTGTGAGAAAGAACATAGTAAGAACCCCGTTCACAACAAAAATTTGGTGGCAGCGGTTCCGTTTAATAAATCAATAGCTACCCCGTATAAAAAAGGTAACCTAAGCCAGGCGTTTAAAAAGGTGCACCCAACGTTGTGTTCACACAACCCGATCTCAGCCAGGTGCTCAGAGGTCGTGCGAATTATATATATATATATTACAAGTAACAATGGACCAAAGTGGCCCCAGAAGAGACAATAAATACAACGAGATTAAGGAACAGATCATCCAATACACCCAGCCAGCGCACTCCGACGACGATACAATGGACTTCGAAGAGTATAAGTGTTATGATTAAATGAACAACACGTGAGTCAATTAATTCAATGTATATATTTGACTATATTTAACTTAAGACTAATATAATATTGAGATGTAATGTATAATCGATCCTAACCACGCCGAGTCTATGCTAGCAACTGACTAGGTAACCTTAAGCGAGAGAGCGTCAGCCGAAAAATACTGAAACAACTAGTGTTGTGTTATGAGGAATTCAAGTAACCAAATCTACTACATTTCTCCCCGCTTAAGAGCATGATTGAAAATTTACTTTTTTTGACGATTACGAATATTGACATTTGAGCAAAATTTTACTGCTTGTTTCCTGATACGCGTAGATCTTCGCACGCTGTCCCGTTCTGAGTCTATTTCTCTTAAGATACTTTGTGGAGACATATTTGGAACCACCTCGTTTTGTGGTGGTGGTGCATTTTGAGTATTGCTTGCGTCGTTCTCATTTATCAGTCCGTCAGCCCATGAAAACTCCCTATCATCTATGGCCCGACGCATTTGATTCTGGTGTCGCTTTATTTCCCCTCGGCTTGTTTGAGCGGCATACATCTTTCTTCCCACCTGGTGGGTTACAGTGGCTGGGATCCAGCGGTCTCCTCTGGAGTAATTTCGGACAAACACTGCTTGTCCAGCTGAAAATTTTGGCTCCTGGTATTGGGCTTGTAAACGAGTATCCAGAGGCAGTAATTGAGATAAAATAGTTCCTGGCTGTCTTCCATGTAAAATTTCAGCCGGAGATGTGCCTACAACATTAGGAGTTGATCTGTAAGACAGTAAAAAACAAGTTAAAGCATCCTGTTCATTCTCACCCTTATAGCAGATTTTCCGCATAGCAGTTTTGAACGTTCTAACCATCCTTTCCGCTTCACCATTAGATGATGGGTGAAACGGGGCAGTCCTTAAATGAGTAATTCCATTCGCCTGGCAGAAACTTGCGAAGTCAGTCGACGTAAACTGCGTTCCATTATCGGAAACGAGTAGTTCTGGTAGACCTTCAATAGCAAAAATAGCTTTTAGAGCACGAATAGTTGCTTCCGCTGTCGTAGTCTGCGTCTTGACGACGTATGGATAATTGGACAAAGCATCTAAACAAATCAAGTACATGCCGTCCTTGAAGGGGCCTAGATAATCTATATGTACCCTTTCCCAGGGCTTAGATGGTACAGCCCAACTTTGAAATTCCCTCTTTGGTGCACTTGCATTAGCTTGGCAGGCTTTACATTTGCTGACGATAGTTGCAATATCGTTATCTATTCCAATCCACCAACAGTAGCGACGAGAAGTTTGTTTCATTTTGGTCATACCCCAATATCCGGTATGCAATAATTGAAGCACTTCTTGTCTGAGCGGAGTTGGTACAAGAACTCTCGAATATTCCGCTTGATAGAGAATTACACCCCCTTGAATAGTTAACGCAAATCGACGTGAAAAATACGGTTTAATATCCTCCGGAAGCTTGTAATCCTTTTCCGGCCATCCATTTTTGATGAGGGATGAAACTTGTTGCAGTACCTTGTCCTTGGACGTTAGAGCAGCTATACGCCTGGCATTGATTGGGAAGTTTGCTAAATCTTCCCTATTTTGCTCGATAATTTCCAGGCAGGCTTCGGACGCGTTATCGAAATCAACATCTGGACCAATTGGTAGCCTTGAAAGGCCATCGGCATTTCCATGGTGAGCAGTTGGTTTGTAGCGTATTGTCTAAGTGTATCCCATTAGAATAATTGCCCATCTTTGAAGTCTATGCGCTGTACTCACTGGGAGCTGTTTTTGAGGTCCAAACAAAGATACCAGTGGCTTATGGTCCGTTATCAGCTCAAACGTTCGACCATATACAAATTGGTGGAATTTTTGTACACCGAATATAATGGCAAGGGCTTCCTTCTCAATTTGGCTGTATCTGCATTGCGACGTGTTAAGACATTTTGATGCATGAGCTATGGGTTTTTCTGATCCATCCGGAAACCGGTGTAGTAAAACCGCGCCGATGCCACAATTTGAAGCATCGACTGCTAGCAGCAACGGCAAATTATCGTCATAATGAACAAGGCGGGTAGCTTCCACAACTTTGTCTTTCAATTCATTAAACGCTTTTTTCTGCTCTTCGTTCCAAATAAAACGAGTGTTTTTCTTGCGTAGCTTATTAAGTGGAGCAGCAATAGTTGAAAAATCGTCAATGAACTTCATATAGTAGGTAACTTTTCCTAGGAAAGCTTGCAAATCCTTCAGATTTTTTGGTGCCGGCATATTTTTAACGGCTTCGATTCCTTTGTCTGATGGCTTAAGACTTTTGCATCAATAATGTGACCCACATATTCTATTTGTGGCTCTAAAAATTTACATTTCTCCACTCGACAGCGCAAACCCCAATTCTGCAGACGACGGAAAAGCTCCTCTAGATTTTGTAGATGTTCTTCCTCGGTGCGGCCCGTGACGATAAAGTCATCTAAATATGCGGCACATTGATCCATACCACTAATTACCTGGCTCATCAAGCGCTGGAAAATGGCTGGAGCGCTGGATACTCCAAATGGAAGGCGCTCGTAACGATATAACCCAAATGGCGTGTTAATAGTCAAGAACTGCTTGGCATCTTCGCTAAGAGGAATCTGAAAATAAGCGTCAGACAAATCTATCCGCGAAAATAGTTTCCCACCTTGCAGCTTGTAAAATATTTCCTCAATTCTAGGTATTGGGAATTGTTCTATTTCCAGTTGAGCGTTTATCGTGATTTTAAAATCTCCGCAGATTCTAATTTTCCCTTTGCTCTTTTTGACGACTACAATAGGGGCGGCCCATTGACTGGTGGTGACTGGCTTCAAAATCCCTTTCTTTATTTGTTCGTCTAGCTCCTGTTTGACAACTTCTTTAAATGCGAACGGTATCGGCCTCGGCTTGTGAAATTTGGCTTGGGCTCCCACCTTAAGATAAACATTAGCTTCAAAATTATTACATAAACCCAAATTACCTTCGAATACTGTTTTATATTTTTGTATCAATGTATCCACTTTAAATTTCTCATGAGAAGCAGATAACATGGAAGTACTTACATTATTGACTTCTGCTTTTTGTTTACAGCCGATCTCGATTCCAAATGCATTAAACCAATTAACCCCTACAATATTGTTTCCTTCTTCAACATTCACTACTAATAGTTCTAAAATCATAGTTTTGTTGTTAAATTGAACATTTGCTGTCACAGCTCCCTTGAGTGGCACAGGTTTATTTCCGTACGAGCAGAGGTTAAGGTTAATATTTCTGCATTCAGGCTGACCTATCTGTTTATATGTGTCTAAACTAATTAATGACCTAGTTGCAGCTGAGTCTACTTGAAAAATAAGCGGCACATCATTTAGAGTTAGTGGCACAACAAACGAATTACCGTGCCTGTGAATTAGTGACGTTTGTAAGCAGGCATGATCATGGCAGCTTGTGATTGAATTGACCACGTCAATAGATTGTACAGTGTCTCTGTTAAAACTATTATTAAAGGGTTTGCCACTTTTTCGCTTTAAACACACAGATGAGATATGTCCCGTTTCTTGACAAATGTGACAGGTTGCATGTTTTACCGGGCACTGTGTTACGTTATGCCGAATATTACACCCGGGACACGACCGGCGAGTTACACTACGACTATTACTCGTACGTTGATTACACGATGACGAATTAAATTGTGTATACTTTCGAGAATGCGAGCGAGAACGCCGTTTGTTGTATTCGCGATTTTTGTCCTTGTCGCTATTTCTTCCGTTGCTAGCTATATTTTGCACATAACACGAATTATCACCTCGAATGGTTAGCACTGATTTTTGTGTTGATTCAAAAGTTTCTGCAATGGTTAGCACATCAGATAGGCTCGGATTATTTCTCTGCAGCGCGGCTGATCGAACCGGCTCGTGTGGTGTGTGCAATACGACTACATCGCGTATCATGCTATCGACATACGTCTGTTTACACTCGTCTTTTTCACATACAAATGCACATTCTCTGGCAGCACCTCTTAAGTCCGCCACCCAAGCAGCATAGCTCTGTCCCTCTTTCAACCGAGATTGGAAAAATTTGTAGCGGGCGGCTAGTACATGTGTTTTATCGGCAAAATGTTCCGTTAGTTTTTTTACTAAAACGCTATATGCAGCTGAGTCGATGTTTTCACCTTGAAGCAGGTTTTCTATTAAGCTGTAGATTTCGGGACCAATCCACGATAAAAAAAATGCGCGTTTTTGACTATCTTCCGTAACATTATAAGCATTGAAATGTTGATCCAACTGACCTACGTAGCATTTTGTGGCATCGAATTGGTGGAAGACTGGCACGCTCACGGCTGACTTTGGAGTTGTATTTCTATTTTCCGATGTTTTCTGGTTAGAAATTATAGACTCCATCCAATCTCTTTGAGATTTAAGCAATTCAGCAAGCTCTTTAACCACTGTTTCACTCATGATTTATATTTTTATTTATTTTCTTTGTTCTTTTTTTTTTGTTCTGTTTTTTTTAAGCTTTAATTTTTCCCGAAAAATTTTTAAAATTCGCCATCCTCGTCGCCAATTTGTTATGATTAAAAGAACAACAAGTGAGTCAATTAATTCAATGTATATATTTGACTATATTTAACTTAAGACTAATATAATATTGAGATGTAATGTATAATCGATCCTAACCACGCCGAGTCTATGCTAGCAACTGACTAGGTAACCTTAAGCGAGAGAGTGTCAGCCGAAAAATACTGAAACAACTAGTGTTGTGTTATGAGGAATTCAAGTAACCAAATCTACTACATTTCTCCCCGCTTAAGAGCATGATTGAAAATTTACTTTTTTTGACGATTACGAATATTGACATTTGAGCAAAATCTTACTGCTTGTTTCCTGATACGCGTAGATCTTCGCACGCTGTCCCGTTCTGAGTCTATTTCTCTTAAGATACTTTGTGGAGACATATTTGGAACCACCTCGTTTTGTGGTGGTGGTGCATTTTGAGTATTGCTTGCGTCGTTCTCATTTATCAGTCCGTCAGCCCATGAAAACTCCCTATCATCTATGGCCCGACGCATTTGATTCTGGTGTCGCTTTATTTCCCCTCGGCTTGTTTGAGCGGCATACATCTTTCTTCCCACCTGGTGGGTTACAGTGGCTGGGATCCAGCGGTCTCCTCTGGAGTAATTTCGGACAAACACTGCTTGTCCAGCTGAAAATTTTGGCTCCTGGTATTGGGCTTGTAAACGAGTATCCAGAGGCAGTAATTGAGATAAAATAGTTCGGGGCTGTCTTCCATGTAAAATTTCAGCCGGAGATGTGCCTACATCATTAGGAGTTGATCTGTAAGACAGTAAAAAACAAGTTAAAGCATCCTGTTCATTCTCACCCTTATAGCAGATTTTCCGCATAGCAGTTTTGAACGTTCTAACCATCCTTTCCGCTTCACCATTAGATGATGGGTGAAACGGGGCAGTCCTTAAATGAGTAATTCCATTCGCCTGGCAGAAACTTGCGAAGTCAGTCGACGTAAACTGCGTTCCATTATCGGAAACGAGTAGTTCTGGTAGACCTTCAATAGCAAAAATAGCTTTTAGAGCACGAATAGTTGCTTCCGCTGTCGTAGTCTGCATCTTGACGACGTATGGATAATTGGACAAAGCATCTAAACAAATCAAGTACATGCCGTCCTTGAAGGGGCCTAGATAATCTATATGTACCCTTTCCCAGGGCTTAGATGGTACAGCCCAACTTTGAAATTCCCTCTTTGGTGCACTTGCATTAGCTTGGCAGGCTTTACATTTGCTGACGATAGTTGCAATATCGTTATCTATTCCAATCCACCAACAGTAGCGACGAGAAGTTTGTTTCATTTTGGTCATACCCCAATGTCCGGTATGCAATAATTGAAGCACTTCTTGTCTGAGCGGAGTTGGTACAAGAACTCTCGAATATTCCGCTTGATAGAGAATTACACCCCCTTGAATAGTTAACGCAAATCGACGTGAAAAATACGGTTTAATATCCTCCGGAAGCTTGTAATCCTTTTCCGGCCATCCATTTTTGATGAGGGATGAAACTTGTTGCAGTACCTTGTCCTTGGACGTTAGAGCAGCTATACGCCTGGCATTGATTGGGAAGTTTGCTAAATCTTCCCTCTTTTGCTCGATAATTTCCAGGCAGGCTTCGGACGCGTTATCGAAATCAACATCTGCACCAATTGGTAGCCTTGAAAGGCCATCGGCATTTCCATGGTGAGCAGTTGGTTTGTAGCGTATTGTATAAGTGTATCCCATTAGAATAATTGCCCATCTTTGAAGTCTATGCGCTGTACTCACTGGGAGCTGTTTTTGAGGTCCAAACAAAGATACCAGTGGCTTATGGTCCGTTATCAGCTCAAATTTTCGACCATATACAAATTTGTGGAATTTTTGTACACCGAAGATAATGGCAAGGGCTTCCTTTTCAATTTGGCTGTATCTGCATTGCGACGTGTTAAGACTTTTTGATGCATGAGCTATGGCTTTTTCTGATCCATCCGGAAACCGGTGTAGTAAAACCGCGCCGATTCCACAATTTGAAGCATCGACTGCTAGCAGCAACGGCAAATTATCGTCATAATGAACAAGGCGGGTAGCTTCCACAACCTTGTCTTTCAATTCATTAAACGCTTTTTTCTGCTCTTCGTTCCAAATAAAACGAGTGTTTTTCTTGCGTAGCTTATTAAGTGGAGCAGCAATAGTTGAAAAATCGTCAATGAACTTCATATAGTAGGTAACTTTTCCTAGGAAAGCTTGCAAATCCTTCAGATTTTTTGGTGCCGGCATATTTTTAACGGCTTCGATTCCTTTGTCTGATGGCTTAAGACTTTTGCATCAATAATGTGACCCACATATTCTATTTGTGGCTCTAAAAATTTACATTTCTCCACTCGACAGCGCAAACCCCAATTCTGCAGACGACGGAAAAGCTCCTCTAGATTTTGTAGATGTTCTTCCTCGGTGCGGCCCGTGACGATGAAGTCATCTAAATATGCGGCACATTGATCCATACCACTAATTACCTGGCTCATCAAGCGCTGGAAAATGGCTGGAGCGCTGGCTACTCCAAATGGAAGGCGCTCGTAACGATATAACCCAAATGGCGTGTTAATAGTCAAGAACTGCTTGGCATCTTCGCTAAGAGGAATCTGAAAATAAGCGTCAGACAAATCTATCCGCGAAAATAGTTTCCCACCTTGCAGCTTGTAAAATATTTCCTCAATTCTAGGTATTGGGAATTGTTCTATTTCCAGTTGAGCGTTTATCGTGATTTTAAAATCTCCGCAGATTCTAATTTTCCCTTTGCTCTTTTTGACGACTACAATAGGGGCGGCCCATTGACTGGTGGTGACTGGCTTCAAAATCCCTTTCTTTATTTGTTCGTCTAGCTCCTGTTTGACAACTTCTTTAAATGCGAACGGTATCGGCCTCGGCTTGTGAAATTTGGCTTGGGCTCCCACCTTAAGATAAACATTAGCTTCAAAATTATTACATAAACCCAAATTACCTTCGAATACTGTTTTATATTTTTGTATCAATGTATCCACTTTAAATTTCTCATGAGAAGCAGATAACATGGAAGTACTTACATTATTGACTTCTGCTTTTTGTTTACAGCCGATCTCGATTCCAAATGCATTAAACCAATTAACCCCTACAATATTGTTTCCTTCTTCAACATTCACTACTAATAGTTCTAAAATCATACTTTTGTTGTTAAATTGAACATTTGCTGTCACAGCTCCCTTGAGTGGCACAGGTTTATTTCCGTACGAGCAGAGGTTAAGGTTAATATTTCTGCATTCAGGCTGACCTATCTGTTTATATGTGTCTAAACTAATTAATGACCTAGTTGCAGCTGAGTCTACTTGAAAAATAAGCGGCACATCATTTAGAGTTAGTGGCAGAACAAACGAATTACCGTGCCTGTGAATTAGTGACGTTTGTAAGCAGGCATGATCATGGCAGCTTGTGATTGAATTGACCACGTCAATAGATTGTACAGTGTCTCTGTTAAAACTATTATTAAAGGGTTTGCCACTTCTTCGCTTTAAACACACAGATGAGATATGTCCCGTTTCTTGACAAATGTGACAGGTTGCATGTTTTACCGGGCACTGTGTTACGTTATGCCGAATATTACACCCGGGACACGACCGGCGAGTTACACTACGACTATTACTCGTACGTTGATTACACGATGACGAATTAAATTGTGTATACTTTCGAGAATGCGAGCGAGAACGCCGTTTGTTGTATTCGCGATTTTTGTCCTTGTCGCTATTTCTTCCGTTGCTAGCTATATTTTGCACATAACACGAATTATCACCTCGAATGGTTAGCACTGATTTTTGTGTTGATTCAAAAGTTTCTGCAATGGTTAGCACATCAGATAGGCTCGGATTATTTCTCTGCAGCGCGGCTGATCGAACCGGCTCGTGTGGTGTGTGCAATACGACTACATCGCGTATCATGCTATCGACATACGTCTGTTTACACTCGTCTTTTTCACATACAAATGCACATTCTCTAGTAGCACCTCTTAAGTCCGCCACCCAAGCAGCATAGCTGTGTCCCTCTTTCAACCGAGATTGGAAAAATTTGTAGCGGGCGGCTAGTACATGTGTTTTATCGGCAAAATGTTCCGTTAGTTTTTTTACTAAAACGCTATATGCAGCTGAGTCGATGTTTTCACCTTGAAGCAGGTTTTCTATTAAGCTGTAGATTTCGGGACCAATCCACGATAAAAAAATGCGCGTTTTTGACTATCTTCCGTAACATTATAAGCATTGAAATGTTGATCCAACTGACCTACGTAGCATTTTGTGGCATCGAATTGGTGGAAGACTGGCACGCTCACGGCTGACTTTGGTGTTGTATTTCTATTTTCCGATGTTTTCTGGTTAGAAATTATAGACTCCATCCAATCTCTTTGAGATTTAAGCAATTCAGCAAGCTCTTTAACCACTGTTTCACTCATGATTTATATTTTTATTTATTTTCTTTGTTCTTTTTTTTTTGTTCTGTTTTTTTTAAGCTTTAATTTTTCCCGAAAAATTTTTAAAATTCGCCATCCTCGTCGCCAATTTGTTATGATTAAATGAACAACACGTGAGTCAATTAATTCAATGTATATATTTGACTATATTTAACTTAAGACTAATATAATATTGAGATGTAATGTATAATCGATCCTAACCACGCCGAGTCTATGCTAGCAACTGACTAGGTAACCTTAAGCGAGAGAGCGTCAGCCGAAAAATACTGAAACAACTAGTGTTGTGTTATGAGGAATTCAAGTAACCAAATCTACTACAATAAGAAAATAGTCGCAAGACTACAGCGCATCGGTAGCCTTCGCAAGTAAGAATTAAATTGTCATTATATATATAGGTATATATATGTACTATACATTTTTTTATATATTTCGGTGAATTAGACTTATATTTTATATATACGCTTTTCTTGCTCTGATAATATTTTTTTTCGATGAATTAGACTTATATTTTATACATACGTATATTTTATGCTCTGATAATTACCCCGATTACTCTGGTTATTCTTTTGCATTAGTGAAATTTTCTTTTCGGTCGCCTATTTTTAATTGTGAAGTTTTAAAAGTGAGGTTTTAGAGTGCAAAGGGTTTTTTTTTTGTTGCGTAGTATTCTTGTCAAGATTGTCTCTACACGATCAAAAAATTATTCAGTCCGAGCTACCACTAGCCGGCTAACAACTCCACGTTTGGCCCGTGTTACCCGGTATATCCGTCAAACCCACAAAAAACCAACCATGCCTAACACTGGGAACTCTGCAGATAATTCTTCTTTAAAGGCAAGTGACCTTAAAATTTCATTGACCGATGCTCGTAATATGATTCTCGAGTATGACGGTAACCCTGAAGGTTTACACAGATTCATAGCATGTTGTGACCTATTATTCGAGCAAGGCAAATGTGACGCAGATCGAAATATGTTCCTGAGTATTTTAAAAACTCGGATGACAGGCCCCGCGTATGATCTCTTAAAGTATCGAGACTTTTCTTTTTGAGATTCTTTAAAAAAGGAACTTAACACCCATTTTCAAGACGATAGGCCAAGAATAGCCATACAGGGCGAACTTCTACGGCTCAGAGAAAACGCTCGCGAAAGTGTTCAAGATTTTGCAAGAAGGGTTTCAAAAAAATTGGCTGATTTAAATGACGCCACCGTCCATGAAGCAGCTGAAAGCGCTTCTCGGAAATATTTGCTCATAGAAAACGAGCATAATGCTATTCGAGCTTTCGAAGATGGGCTCAGAAATGATCAATTAAAAGTGATAGCAAAAGCTCGCTCTGAAACTTCCCTCAGAAAACTGATCAGTTTCACAAATGAACATTCAACGCATTGAGGAGGCACAGCAAAGCGTGTCCCGTTCACAACATAATATGCTTGTTTGTGATTACTGTCGCAAAAAAGGCCATAACAAAGATAGTTGTTTCAAGCGTAAACAACTACCTCCGTTTCACGTAACATATCCAAACATAAAAAGAGAAGTGAATAGAATTACATGTGAATACTGTAATGAACCCAATCACCGCGCTTGCGAATGTCGAAAGAAACGCTATGATGAACGACTTTCTCGTTCACAGCCAAATAACGATAGGAGAAAATTTGACCACAGACCGGCTTCTAGTAACCAACCTCAACCAACGAGACAGGTTAGGTGGTCCATTCCTCATGAGTCATATCAGGGAAACCAATTTGGGACGACTCGGACGGCGAGACATCCCGCGAGATAATCACTCAAGCCGTAATACACGAGTAACCACATTTAGCGTCCCAAAAATATTGACACAAAAAATTCGAGTGCCTATGAGCACATCACAAAATTCACTAACAGTGCAATTCCCATTTAACATTTCAAAATATAAAATTACACGATTTATAGTAGACACTGGCGCTGAAATAAGTCTTCATAAAGCAGAAGATACAATAGACACAGCCCTAGTTTATGAAAATCAGCGTTGCACAATGACCACCCTAGCTGGTGATGCAATTCCTTCTTTAGGTGTATCATATGGCTCACTCATTCTCAATTCAGAACTGTCAATTAAACACCCATTCCACATAATTCCGGAAAACAATAAATTACCAAGTAACGGCTTGTTAGGAAGCGATTTCTTAACAAAGTACAAATGCAGTCTCAATTATTCAGAAGGTTATTTGGAAATGGAATTTCATATTCCCCAAGTAAACAAAGTTAATATTCAACCTCCTATAATGTACGGAAAGCTCCCCAGCAATAATACTAACTCAGTGAAATCGAGTCTCAGAAAGACGGAACAAAACGACAAATCTGAAACACATGCAAGAAAAGCTGTAGAACAGTGCAGAAGTAACAAAAAAAAAAAAACAGAATCGCTGATGAATACATTCAAGAAAATAACGCCATAAAAGCTAAGCAAAGTAGCACGGCAAATGAAGAACCCTCAAATACAAAAGATTTGGGAAGGGAAGGATCTAGTAATGACAGGAAAACGAGTCCAGTCTTAATGGTCTTCCAAATTTTATACTATCTAGTTAAGATAGCTTTAAAAAGCTTTTCTAATGGTAATTCTAGATCTACGAGTTGTCTGGTATATGAGAGCTCATTTATGCCAGCTCAGGCGAACTCTACTGTCTATGTGGATGTTGCTCAAGAAAATCAGAAAAAAGAACTATCAGAAGCTTCAAATAAATATAATAGCGATGTTTTAATAACTTCTAGGGAAATCAATTTCACTGCAAATAGGGATAATACTCGTAGTGATATGGTAAATAAGAACCAACAAGAGTTGCAAAAGGAGATATATGATAACCTGCCAGCACAAAATGAAAATCTTAATAATATAATCAGGTTACTTCCAAGAAGCGAAAATGTGGTAACGTTACCCACTTCAGAAACTAAAGAAGTGATGTGCGAACACAAAGAAATTCAATCTGGGGTGATTTTAGGGAATACAGTGTCAAGACCAAAGAAACATACAATTAAAGTTCTCGTATTAAACTCAAACGATAACGAAGTATATATACCGTATGAAAACATACAGCCTATCTGGTCTCGATTAGATGACTATGACATAATTGAAGCCAACTACGAAAAAGACCCAGTTATAAATCGCCTAAGGAATCTAGAAGAGATACTGAAATTACAGCATTGCAATAAGGAAGAAAAAGAGACTATAATGGACATTTGTCGTCAATATAACGATCTATTTTATCTAGAAGGTGACACATAAACGTACACCGACGCAGCTACACACCCTATCCATGTTAAATCAGGCACGGTCGCAATACATGTAAAACCATATAGGTTACCGGAATCCCAAAGAGGTGAGATTAATCGACAGATCAACGAGATGTTAGATCAAGGCATTATAAACCCAAGCAAAAGCCCGTGGAATTCTCCCCTGCTTTTGGTCCCCAAAAAAACGGACGATACTGGCAAGAAACTTTGGCGTGCAGTTGTCGATTTTCGATGCTTAAACGAAGCGACTTTAGGAGACGCCTATCCGTTGCCTAACATTTCTGACATTCTCGACCAATTGGGTCGTTCCAAGTACTTCACTACTTTGGACTTGGCTAATGGTTTCCACCAAATACCAATGAATGAAAGGGATAAGGAAAAAACCACATTCAGCACCCCCTTTGGGCATTATCATTATAACAGGATGCCCTTCGGACTGAAAGGGGCACCAGCAACCTTTCAGCGTCTTATGAACACAGCTCTTACAGGTCTACAAGGATTACATTGTTTTGTATACCTAGATGATATTGTCATCTACGGTTACAATTTAAGAGATCACAATGTGAAACTCGTTCAGGTGTTTGAACGACTAAGAATCCACAATCTCAATTTGCAGCCTGAGAAGTGTCATTTCCTGTAGAAGGAAATAATTTACCTGGGACATTTAGTAGGTGAACATGGTGTTCAGCCAGATCAGAGTAAGGTTGAAGCAGTTAAAACCTACCCCACACCAAAAAAGGCGAAAGATATCAAAGCATTTCTTGGTTTTGTGGGATATTATAGACGTTTCATACCGAATTTTTCCAAGATAGCTAAACCTGTGACTAAACTACTGAGAAAAGATGTGGTGTTTAAATGGGACAGTTTTTGCGACGAATCGTTTAAGATACTAAAAAATAAGCTTATTTTCGCGCCTATACTAGCATATCTTGAGTTTGATAGAGAATTCAATATAACAACTGATGCCAGTGACTTCGCCGTGGGCGCCGTGTTATCTCAAGGGGATATCGGAAAAGACCGGCCAATATATTATACCAGCCGAGTCCTGAACTCTGCAGTGACTAAATACTCGTCTATCGAGAAAGAACTACTGGCGATCGTCTATGCTGTCGAGCAATTCCGCCCATACATATATGGCAGAAAGTTCACGATAGTCACTGATCACAAACCACTAGTCTGGCTGATGAAATTGAAGGATCCCACATCTCGGTTGATGAGGTGGCGAATCAAACTCGAAGAGTATGATTATAACATTATTCATAAGCCAGGTTCATTGAACGCCAATGCCGATGCACTAAGCAGGATAATATCTGACGAAACCAGCAAACGTAATGAGAGTAAGGCAATCAATGTAATCACTCGTAGGCAAGCCCAAATTTCAAATTACCCATTGACTCATGCATCAATTGATAGTTTATACAATGACTATATATCAACCCCACTTGTGGATAATAGTTCCCTGTCCGAGGAAGGAAGCCACCTTCTTAATGAAAAAGGCGTAAGGTACAAGTTTTTTGTGTTACCCAAAACTGAGGATCAAACAGAGATTTACTTAAAAGAGATCTTTCCAGAGTTGACAGACAACTTAGAAGTTAGCAAAGTAAACGAATACAAAAAGAAGAATCAAATGTATGTCATAACAAAGACTAATATACCAATGCGAACGGAAAACGACAACAAACAAGTGCTAAAAAATTTTTATGATTATAAGGAATATTGCAAGCAACGCAAACTCACGGAACTATATATATCGTTACCAAACGTCGATCTATTAACTCTTTCGAAAATAACAAATAAGATAAACTTCGAATTCCAGGATCCGGATTACAAAATTAAATTGTTTATTACAAGAATTACAATAATTAAAAACTGAGACGAACAGATGAGAATAATAGAACAGCTACATGATTCACCCCTAGGTGGTCATCAGGGGATCACAAGGACAATTAAAGGAATCCAAACAGTGTATAGCTGGCCACTAATGAACTTGGACATAGAAAACTATGTCAAAAGGTGTCGATCCTGTCAAACTAATAAATTGACTAGAAACCCATCCCATCCCATGTCTTGTTTGAATAAATGTAAACAAATAGCTATTTTCATGCTTTTCTTGCGCACACATAGCCACACTCACACATATGTTCCATGACCACGGCTGATCGTGCTGGACCGTGCAGAGTGAGAGCCTTGATGAACATTTTATGTGGACGCCGTGAGGGGTTAAATATATGCCTTCTGAACTCTCGCAGTATGCGGAATAAAATTGATGAGTTTCGCTTAATTTTCACTAATTCGAATGTCCATGCCATTCTTATCAGTGAGACATGGCTAAATGACTGTATACCATCTATGTTAGTTTCTATACCAGGTTACACCTTAATGCGCAACGATAGGAAAGGTCGTATTGGGGGTGGAGTGGCTATTTACGTTGGAGATTTCCTCAAAGCTAAGATAATTCAATCCTCCGGAGCCCAAGACTTAGAATTCATCTGCGTAGAGTTAAGTAATGGTATTAGCGAGTGTGTCCTGTCTGCCGTTTACTGTCCACCCGAACACTTTACACTGGAAAATGCATCGGAGTTTGAAAATACCTTTTCAGAACTTTCCCATCGCTATAATAATATAATTATAGGCGGTGATTTCAATGTTAATATGTTGAGACCTAGCTCTCGCACAGACACCGTCACACACTTCATGCAGTCAACATATCTGAATATTATTAATACCCTACCGACATATTGCGACACTTCCAATCCGTCACTCCTTGACTTATTTCTAACAACTGATGAAAGAAAAGTTTTATTTCATAATCAAATAGAAGCTCCTAGCTTCCTTGACCATGACATGTTATTCATGACATATGATTTCGCTCCTCGGCCTGTGAATCTAACAAATATATCTGATCTTCTTCAAGAGTGCACGTTGTTGCCTTGGAATGATATCTTTCGCTGTAGCGTCGTGGATGAACAAGTGCGATTTCTTGAAAATCTAATTAATAACTTATTAGAAAAATGTGTACCCCTGCGAACTAAGCGAGTTGAAGCGAGGTCCTGCGCTTGGTTTACACCAGCTATTGCCTCCCTCATAGCTGAACGTGAATATTTGTACAGACAATTTAAACGTCTAAAGACTACTACTGCACGTTCCCTTTATAAAAGTGCACGCAACCGAGCAACATCTGCTATACGCTCCGCCAAGTACAATTATTATCAGTCTAAATTCGATCATATACTACCACCAAAGATTCTATGGAGAAATCTCAGACAGGCGGGGATATATAGCACAGAAAGCCAGCGTCATCAATTTGATCCCAATGATTTAAATCGATTTTTTGCCTCTACTGATCCGAATCAATCAGTCTTAAATAATGTTACAGTGTCTATCAGTAGTTCGCAACAAAACCGTAATAGTTTATTCGCCTTTCGCTGTATTGACTATGATGAACTTATTGGCGCCTTATACTCTATTAAATCGGATGCTACTGGACCGGACAACGTCTCACCAAAGTTTATTAAGATATTAATGCCTTACATCGGACAACATTTACTGTATGTATTTAATTCTTGTTTGACTCAGTCTGTTTTTCCATCAAGATGGAAATTGGCTAAAGTATTGCCTTTTTCGAAGAAAAAGATGGTTAGTAGTCCTGCAGACTTTCGCCCCATTAGCATTCTGTGTTTTCTCTCTAAAGTTCTTGAAAAGGTGATTTGTAATCAGATTCACAAATATATTGAAAATAACAATTTGTTATCACGTTGGCAATCCGGTTTCAGACAGAATCATAGTTGTGAGACAGCTTTGTTGAAGGTAACATCGGATCTGAGAAGAAGCGTGGATAATGATGAGGTCGGTATGCTTGTCGTGCTAGATTTCTCAAAGGCCTTTGATAGCGTTAACCATCGAATACTGCTAAATAAACTGTCCTCAATTTTTGGGTTCTCAGCCTCAGCAACCAATTTGATTGGATGCTTTCTTGATAGGAGATTTCAGCAAGTTTATGTAAATGATTTGCACTCTGACATATTACCATTGCACTATGGGGTACCTCAAGGATCTGTCCTAGGACCCTTATTATTTAGTATGTTCATAAATGATTTACCCAATATCATTCTCGATGTTAACATCCACATGTATGCCGACGATGTTCAGTTATACTACAGCAGCCCTATTGGGTTTATGGAGGACTGTATGGCTCGGATAAATGATGATTTGGACAGAGTATATAATTGGTCGCTACACAACCAACTTTCTCTAAACCCTGGTAAATCTCAATGTCTTGTATTATATCACAGTACTATATTAACACCTATCCCCCCAGTAGTACTTGCAGGGCAAGCGCTGCCGATTGTTGAAACCATTAATAATCTGGGTGTAAAGATGAACTCTAAATTGACGTGCTGCGATCACATTGCAGCTATTGTTGGGAAAGTTTACGGCGGTTTACGGAGACTGTGGCTGTCAGCGCAAATCTTGAGTACAAGCATTAAGATGAAGCTGGTCAAGGCTCTGATTTTACCCCACTTCTCTCATGGCAGTTTAATCTATTCTAAATTAGACTCTGTATGCTTGCGTAGGTTGAATGTTGCCTTTAACGACTGTGTTAGATTCGTTTTTGGTCTTCGGAGGTTCGATCATGTTTCCCAGTTTCGGTCTATTCTTCTTGGTTGCTCTTTGGAGGCTTATCTTACACGTAAATCTCTATTTTTCCTCTATAGGCTCATACGTCGTGGTAAACTGACCTATCTAACTGACCAGATTCAGTTTCTGCAGTCATCGCGGCATCATAACATTTTGATTACCCGACATAACAGGCGAGTTCAGGAAGGCTCTTACTTTGTGCAAATAGCGCGAGTTTGGAACAATTTGCCATACAATGTACAGAGTGTGGGCACTATGGGTGCCTTTGATAGTTTTAAAAATTCAGTTAGCTCCGTTATTTATTAGCTGTTAGTTTACATGGGATTACTTCTGCTTTTCTATATTTTCTTTCTCTTTTTTTTTCTCTTTTTTCATATATACATATTGTATCATTTAAGATTAATGTTGTTAATTATTGAACTGATTTTCCAATATTTTATTATGCTCATTTTTGATCGTGTTTTTTATATGGACTCATAGTATTTTATTTTTGTAACCTTATAATTTATCATGTACTTTTATAAGATTGTAATCTTGCGTACATTACCAGCTTGTAAATAAATTGAAATTGAAATTGAAACCCAAAGATGCCGATGAAAATTACATCGACGAGCACTAGGCCATTTGAAAGGGTAGCTCTGGACATAATGGGACCTTTGCCTATCAGTCATGATGGCCATCGATACCTCTTAACATTCCAGGACGACCTGACAAAATACACGGAAGCCATTCCTCTTCGCAATGCTGAAGCGCGAACAGTCGCTGAAGCATTTGTAACAAATATCATATGCAAACACGGAATTCCGCACTCCCTACTAACAGACCAAGGAACCAACTTCGTGAGCGAAATGTTCACGCAAATGTGTAAGTTACTGAAAACTAAGACGACACCCTACCACCCACAAACCAATGGTGCTTTGGAACGCAGTCATAGGACACTGGCCGAATATTTACGGCACTATGTAAATCGCGACCCGCTCACTTGGGACACCTGGATCCCATACGCTGTGTTCGTTTTTAATACTAGTCTTCATGCTAGTACAAATTTTTCACCGTACGAACTACTGTACGGATTTCCACCCAATATTCCCTCCATAGTCAAAACAAATCCCGTTGTTAACTATAATTACGACAATTACAGTAATGAGCTAAAAGCCAGGTTGCAACACAGCTACCAAATAGCACGAGAAAAACTCCTTAATGCTAAGGAGAAATATAAACGTCTGTACGACAAAAATTCCCAAGCCAAAACAATCACTCTCGGAGACAAAATCCTCCTAAAAAATCACGGAAGAAAAAATAAGCTTTCGCCCCTATGGACCGGACCATACGAAGTAATAAAGATCAATACGACTGAAAATTCGACAATCAAAATGGGAAATAAGTCTAAAGTAGTACACAATAACAATATAAAATTATTCGTCGAATAAAAGACTAATTCTCAACTTACACTTTAGGTACATATGGATTCTCATTATTATGCATGTTGGGATGGGCGCCGCTATAACTAATAGACCAAAAGCCTTGAAAATAACATACCTGAAGGACAACCCCGGGATTTATTTCGAGGAAGTGGGCAGAGTAGGCCTTTACAGTAATGAATGGCAAGTAGTTATATACTATGATCTTGAAGATTTCAATTTTGAGCTTGAAAAATTAAGTAATTGTACGGAAACCTCCAAGAAACTTTGTAATATAATTAAAGCTTTTAATAATAAGCTTCCGTTATGCGACGATATAACACACCAATTATATTCCATCAATAGTATACCTAGACAAAACTCGGAGTTACTAAAGCCAGAGACTTCACGTTACAAAAGAGGGTTATTTAACGTAGTAGGGACCCTAAGCAAAACTTTGTTCGGTACCTTGGACGCTGAAGATGCAGCCAACTTCGACTCACAGATAGAAAAACTTAAAACCGATCAAGCCTACCACCTAGAGCTTTTGAAAAATCAAACTGCAATTATCGAAACCACTGTAAATATCTTCAATAAGTCCCGTATGAACATTAAAGAACAGTTTATCCACATCGATAAAAAAATCGATACCATCAATTTCGCGATTAATAAATATAGGTTAGACTCCCTACAACAAAATATGACTACAGAATTAGAAACCTTAGTATCGCTCACTGCCCTAATGATGCTCAGATACGAAACCACTCAAAATCTTTTAATCGACTTAGTAACGGATGTCCGACACGGAAAGCCATACCCGTCAATTATAACACCAACTCAAATAAAACATACCCTGGAAACAATTCAGAAGGAATTACCCAATTCACTAACGTTGCCTATAAACAAAGATTCGAATAACCTCCTGCAAATATATAAACTGAGCAGTGTTCGTACTGCTACGACAGGTAACAAAATAATTTTTCAAGTAAAACTCCCATTACCATTCAAAGACAACTATCAACTTTTAAAAACCTACCCTCTCCCTACTACACATGGAAATGAATTAGCGTACATAGAGCCCTCGCTAGAATATCTAGTAATAGATTATAGCCCAGAAACTACTATCCACTAAATAAATTCGACCTACAAAACTGCTTAACATTGGACTTGGTCCAGTATCTGTGTCGAACCGTCCATCCGATAAGCAAAATTTTCCCCGTAAATAATCTGTGCGAGATAGACCTTCTCAAACATAGTAATTCCATTCCTTCGAATTGCAAAGTCCAAGTAGTCCCAAGACGAGAATTCTGGATACAATTATCCCAACCTAATAAATGGTTATTTTCTATGCAACAACCATTAATAATCGACACTATCTGCGGAAATGAAATAAATTCCTACAAAATCACAGGAACAGGAATCATTGAATTAGCCTCTAGCTGTTTCTTACGTACCAAAGACATTGTTATTCATGCACACAACATAAATATATCAGAATTGAACAACCATTACCTCCCGTCCTTGAATTTAACGTATAACCTACCTCAACCAAACCCAATTAATCGGCAACACACCGAAGACAGGTCGCATGTAATTAAATTCCACGATGACAATCATGAATTACAAATGCTCAGCACAGCCATCTCCCAACAAAAACAACAAGAACAAAATCAGCTTCGCACACTGAGCCCTCACAATATACACCATTATGTAATCTCATATGTAATACTGTCTTTAGTGGTAAGTCTAATTATTGCAATCGCATATAAATATACCTTTAACAAGAAGAAAAAAAATCCAAATTCGTTCAAAACTTTCGAAGTAGTACAGGAAAGCGTAAAAGAGAAACTAAAATCTCATTACCAATTGACAATGAAAGCTTAAAAAAAAAAGCAAGGAAAGCTCGTAAGCTAAGTAAATTTAAGAGACTGTTATGATATGATATGATAGAATTTTTCTTACCATAAAAATTTTTTTTTTATATTTCAAGAGATAGATTATGAATTAAAAAAAAAAACATGTAAAACAAAGCTCGTAAGCTTAGAATATTTTAAGAGATTATTATGGATTTTTCTTATTATTATTTTAGAGTAAGGCAAAAAAAAATTTTTTTGTTTTGTACTAGACGGCATTAGTAATGTCCCAAATTGTAAAATAATATATATATAATAATAATCATCTAAGATATTAAGAATGTAACGCGACCACCGGCAATACTATTCTCCATGTTTCAACGATAATCTTTATTTTTTTTTCTTTTCGAAAGTTCCGTGAACTTTCTTTTCTAAGGGGGAAGGTGTAATGAGTGGCGCTCATTACGTATCTCATAAAGAATAAAAAGCTTATCTTCACACAAGCTAATTACGCATTTCATAGCTCCGAGACAATAAAAAAACTTTCGGCATAAAACATTTTCAATAATTACTCCCACAAGCTTTCAACCAGAAGTCAATAAATTCTTCAAATTTATTGCCGACTCAACTTTTTATGTAGTACGCGCATTGCCCATAGAACCAAACTTTCAGTACGAGACCGATTCACATAGGCCGTGCCTGACCTACCTTACAGCCAGTGCAGGCGGCTTACATGAATTATGTACATACATGAAATACTATGCGCAAAGCGCTTAATGTTTCTCCTCGTTTCTTAAATATATATACATACATATATTTTACTGCCAATGCACTATGCTCACTTTGTGCAATTTGTTTGGTACCTGACCCATATATTTAGCACTGCATGTTGTTTGTAATTCTTGTCATATACATATAACATAAGCCAATAGCCTGCGTTTAATTTCTTTTAGCACAGGGGAAAATTTGTAATAATGGCATGTATATAATGCACGTCAATAGCCTGCACAGGGGAAAATGTTTAATATCGCTTACATAGCGATATTGATTATTACCAATATATAAAATCAATATATGTATGGAGGCGTGCCCAATTTTGATTGTTAAATTATTAACATTAATTTCCTAATTTTTCGCCCCTCTACCAAATTTTGCCCGATTAGCAATTATCGAGGAAAATAAACCAATCCTCTTGAATAAAAGCCGGTGCATCACTAAGAACAGGGAGTTATTTTTTGGTAATAATTTGTTATAATTTGATTTGGAATCGTTAAAAATAAAAATTCTTAAAATTCTTCAATTCACTACATATGTTGTTCATCTCGGGCTTGGGGATACGAGATTACTTTCAGCACTCTCCAGCATAGGGAAATAGCATAGGATTCCGATTTTGTTTCTGGAGTTCGCTTATTTTTCATCTCGAGTTTTGGGGATACGAGATCACTTTCAACACTCTCCACCAAGGTTGAGAGTGGGTGTTGTAAGTTCTGGATTAAATTGCAAGTTTTGATCGATGGTTTTTGATATAATATTAATCTAGTAGGTATGAAAGCTTCAATGAAGAGTGTGGAAGAGGATAGTGTTATTTGTATACCTTTAAATCTTAAGGTTTAAACTTTTTAGCCTCCAGCAGCAATGTTTTCTTTAAGTTGACTCGGTGGCTAGATAAGAACTTGTTAATTTAATCTTGTGGTGAGCATATGAAAGTAGCAGGTTTTTTTATAAATCAGTTACGCTGTTATGAGATTTGATTGACATCTTTATCTAAAAAGTAGTTCACATTAAGCTGATAAGAATATGATATTTTTGTCTTCATACTATTGCGGCAGGTGCATTGTTTACTTAACATTAAGCTGAGTAGTGGGTCAAATTAAAAGCTTTGATAGAAGAACGCTGTGTTATAATATTAATGTGGTATGATATGTTGTCTGAGGTGAGTAGTGGAAGTTGTATGGGAGCTATGAATAAGCAGTAAAATCCTAATCAGCAATCTCACTGGATATTTGATAATTCTCCAAGTCCATAGTGATGATCGTGGTGGGGGGTTGAGAGTAGGTACTCTAAGCTACGTATTACGTTAAAAGTTTTGATGGATGGTATTTGGTATTTATATCCTCGAAATAGTGTTGTATGAGTATCAGAAAGGTCGAAAAAAAGTTGATAATGCTTCAAGTTCAATAGTGTAGACCTCGATGTTGAGAGTGGGTGTTTGGAATGATATAATTCTAGTAGGATATGGAAGTGTTATTTATTCATCTTTAAATCTTACCAAGTCTGAAAAAAATACATAATATGATTAAGAAAGCTTCATGATATATATCAAAAGTGATACCCATGGATTACATAAGGAAGGTAGGTTCACTTCATCTGCAAACAACAAATATGGCTGAAAGCGACACACGGTGTGAGCAATAATCATTCTTGCCTCAATTATCACTATTAAGCAATGTGTGCCGCAGAAAATATATTAAGTTTAGCCTAGTCTAAAATATGTATTGTAAATAAAAATTGTATCATGGTTATAATGCCATTTATTGAAATAATTTGTTTTAATTGTATTATAGCTTAAGTCTAATGTTTTTTTTCTTTAGTTCAGCAAAGCCAAGATTTCATAGATACAGATTGATCCTTATAATGAATATTCCTTATGCCTTTACACCAGTGTGGCTTTAAAAGGTTCGTGGTGCACCACTTTCACAAATAACATCTCTCATCTTTACTTTATGCGATCTTTGTTGGAATATCCTGATTTTTCGACCTGTTGGTAGGGGACAGTCGACTCGTTTTTGGATGAAAGACTTTCTTCTTTATTTCTGGAAAGCATCGATCTCATAGATGTAGACTGAGCCTTATATGAATATTCTTTACTCCTTTCATCCGTAGGCTTTAGAAGGTTTGTAGTGTCCTGAGAGCTCATGTTGAAATTATTTCGTAATTAGCTTGCCAACACTGAGCTAACTGTCTCGTTTAATGATACTGTATGGAGAGTGCACTAGCAATAAGTATGGCCATATGAGTTCATAGATGATGAAGCCATACCAATTGGGTAGATACATTGCTAATTTGTTACCACGGGGAGGAGGAATCCTTTAAACAAAGTACATGCTACATCGGAGGATCTGAAGGATGGTCGCTTATGAATGTATACTTAGATATTTGGCTTCCGGGGTGGAGGTACTCTAAATCAACCGGCTGCCTTGACCCATAGACCGGCAGAGATTTAAGGTGAGTCTGGATTTGAACAGTACGATAATGTCGAGCATGGCATAGTTGGTACTAATTGGGACAAAATATACTTTGTCTCATGAGGATGTCGATTATCGCTGTACAGAAACCATTATTAAATTATCTTTAATTAATTCAAATTGCAGTTGTTAGTAGTTATCAGTTGTACATATTTATTTTAAATTGCTTTATTTTTATATTATTGAAATCTAATTTGACAATTCAACTTGTAACAATTTACTTTCGATGCACTATCATGATGAAATTGACTCTCCTGTATTGCTTATCAGTAAATCTATTGTTTCACGATCTATTAGAATTCACGTACCCATGGTCCCAACAAACTTCTTAAATAATCTTATATAGTTTTTGAATATCATTCTGTGTGGATGTAACAAATTATCGGTCGGTCCTTAGCAATTTTTAAAGTCGAGCAATCATTGTTATTTTATAAGTTAATTGCAAAAAACATAATTTATATATAAAGGAATCGGGTTATCAATTCAAAACATTTTTCTGGTTCCGATACCCTGTAATTGCAAATTAAAACGATTTTTCCATAAGATGCACAGACATAGTTCGAGTGATTAGCAACAGAAAGCATTGCATAGAATTAAAGGTTTCAATTATTCAGAAGTCGAGTCGGTCGCATTTTTATGGTATATTTTCACATTCCTCATTCAAGCTAAGTACCTCTTCACTTTCTTTATATTGCAATTAAATTTATAAGGCACATAACTGCATTTCATAACGCCATATGGTGGAACTCTACGCATGATTCATATTTATTTACAGACAGTTATTGCAGATGATCGATAATTATAATTTATCAGAGCTTGAAAATTATTTGTACCCATTGAAAGTTTACATAATTGTGATTCTAGACTATTTATTATTGGAATAAGTGCATTGCATCATAGCAGACTTACTTTCGCGCATGTGTTCTCAATACGGATCCCGGACAAATCTAGGTCATAAGTGAAAAAGTGTACGTGCAATTTATTTTTCATTCGAATTTACATTTAAAAAATTTTATTACGTCTAGAACAATCAATTAATGGTGTTTAACTTTAATTTATAAATGCAATACAAGTTTTATTTACGTTTGATTCCATAACAAGTAAATCCTCTAGACAATCATTACTCAGAGATTCTGTGCTGTTTTGTTTTCGAATACACAGTCAATTCCTTATTATCATCTATATTTGCATACATAATCCGCACACGGCTATTGCTGACACAATTCAATTAAGGGCACAAAGAGAGCGGGTCATAGGTTCACTAATACGTCTTAAAACATTTTCTCAAAATATACCTCCAGAAAAATCAGTGGAGGAGATAGCAGCGTGCCTTGAGGAATTGACCGAATTGTGGGATGAGTTTATAGAAATCGATGACCAATTAGTAATTAAGGGCCTTGATTCTGAAATCGAAGATTTTGAAGAGAGGTACTATGAAGTGAAAGCCTTATTAACCAAGGGCATGCGTGCGCGACTTGTCGTTCAACCAACAGCTTGCAATGGTTCGCCCGCCAATGCTTCGCCTGTTAATATACCTGCTGATCATGCTTCAGCTGAACAAATAAGTACAACAATGAATAGATTATTCGAACATCAGTGTTAATTTTACGATAGCTTAGCTCATAATACTAGCACAGGAACAACTTCTGCTGATGTGAGACTCCCTAAAGTGAATGCTACACCTTTTAGTGGAAAGTAAAAGGATTTGTTTTCTTTCAAGTATCCTTTCACTTCTTCCATACACAATCGGGAAGGGTTATCATCATCTCAAAAGTTGCAGTATCTCAAGGGTTTATTGCAGGAAGATGCTGCAAATGTAATTATTCACTTGTCAATAACAGATTCCAATTATAATGAAGCATGGGAAAACTCACAAAAAGATATGATAAGAAGAAGCACATAGTCACATCATATATCAAGGCTTTTATTCGAGATTCTTGGTTAATTTATTTAATTCTAAATAAAACCGATTCTGACACACGTTGAGCGTGGGCTGAAGAATGTACTGCTGAAGATTTTTCCACATTTGAAAAATTCCTAGAGATCCTAAACACCCGATGTGACGGACTAGATACACGGGTATCAGAACCAAGAGAGGCGGGCTATCAACTGGTTCGTAATCTACATATTGTCACTTCGATACGATTCCCATTTGTAACAAGCATCATCAGCTCATCAAATGTCCTGAGTATAGATCCATGGATGTAACAGCAAGGCGTAAGTTAGTTGGTTCCAGTTCACTATGCTTTAACTGTCTGAATGCCGGACATACAGCCCTAAAGTGTAAATCCAAATTCCTCTGTCATTTTTACAAGCATCTACACCATTCAAGTTTACACGAAAGCGGAATGACGAAGTTAAAAGAACCTGATTCACTTCCATCCTGTTGTTACAGTATGGGATTATTGCCTGGGGATAAACGTTCACGAACACAATAACACCATTATGTAAGTTATAAAGAAAAATTGTGAAAATGTGCCTTAAAAGGTCAAAGTTTTCTTCAACCACATTAGCGTTAAACGAACATAAGGTGTTGACTATACGTCAGATCTATGTATACACATTGCTTAAATTCATGTTCAGAAAACTTGACAGGTTCCCGATTCACTGCTCTGGGTATTTCACCCGCCGGTAAACAACTCGACCCTTTAATATTGAGTTTTGTACCAAAACAAGTTGTGTAAAGCATAGTAGTATCCTTGGTCCCAATTTATATAATGCGATTCCCCAGGACTTGAAACAACAGCTTAATGAAGAGAATTATGAGAGCCTTTTCAAAGTGCATGTCTTTCTTACGCCTAATATTTTCGATGAAATATTAAGATTTAGTCAATAATGTACCTCTTTTTTTAGTTTTGTTTGGCATAGTTTTTTTTGTTTTTTTTCTATTTGTTAAAATGTCTATATTTTTATTTAATGAATTTACAATAATCTTAAGTTTTGTAATGAATCTTTTGTTAAGTGTAATCTGTTAGTCAATCTTTTTAAGATATTGTAGCGTGGCTTAGACAGATGGAAAATAACCGGAACTGTTACAACGCTCACTCACAAGCCGTGGCTTATGTGAGCGTTAGCTTAAGAGAGCACTAGTAATCATAATTATATTATGTATTTTAAGCTAAATAGTAAACATTATTCAGTATGTTACGGGTTATTCTTCTATCGTCCGTATCTTCGACTGGGAGTACTTTTTCGAAAAGGAGATCACCAACCCAATAAATCTTTCGATTTGCCACACTTTTGGTTTATTCGAACACTTGTATAGTACACATTTGATTACTTTTACTATACTTTTAGAACTTTAAATACTTTGAATTATTTAGATTAATTCTTTAGATTTAGTAAGTTTTGAATAGGTTGCCTTACCTCTGGTGGGGGTCAACCTTATTCTTTAGATTTTGAAAAACTCTTTGCCCTGTTCCCCAGATGCTTTGGCTTTTTATTTAGTTAGGTTTTGGCATCGCTCAGCAAAATTGATTAAAAATTGCTATGTGGGTAACTGGTTAGGAAATTCCATATAGGAATTCTAGAAATTGGATATATCCGGAGCGTCTTCTCAATGTATTGTTAATGGTCAGTATTACTTATTCCGCAATATCAGAAGATTTCAAAACAATATGTCCCCTTTATTCAAGAATTCTTTTGCAACCATTGGTCAACCATATATATACGGAAGAAACCAATTGTTTAAGATTTAATCATCTTTAGAACTTTCATACACACCCTGTAGTCATTTTCAGTATAAAGTCAATTATTTTATATGTCATAAGAGTTGTTGCAATGTATTATTTTTCTCAAGGTCAAGAGTATATGATTCACACAATGTAGTAGTCCTAAGTATATGTAATTGTCACACATATAGTATCATAGTAGTTGAAATAATTAAAGACAAATGTACAATTACGGTCAACTAGAGTCAGTCAGGTTCAAGCGGTAGCATCAGTAACACATCAGAGCATTTTTGTATTTTAAACGAGAATAAAGTTTACACAAGTTCAAACAGCACTTGCCTTCTAATTTCTTGAAAATTACATATTCAACGTTTTGGTGCCGAAACCCGGGAATAATATAAATTTAATAGGAAAAGGGCCACAAATTTAGAGGTGGAACGGTTCTGTGGATATAAGCTAGATGGAACTACAATTTGGAATAATCATCTGCACATAAAAATTGAAAAAAACCTGAAACTCACAAACAATTGCAACTGCATCGCCTTTCGTGCATGATATATACATCACAGATAAGTACTCGTTTTATTTAATTATTGCCGCATTTAGTTTAGTTGGCCAACATTATTCACATTGCTGACAATTTCAAGTGATCATACTTTGCGCACAAATCAATTGGATGAAATTCTTCACATCTTCTGCACCATGCAGAGCTACAGTTTATTATTACAGCGACAAATCTATATACCTGCAAACATATTTATTGGAATATAATTTATTGAAAGTGCACTACGAACAAGTAAGCGATCATAGAATTACAAGTGTATACATATATTTATAAGGTGAATATTTATATAGACGGTGTCATGCCTTGTTGAAGTAACTACGTTATTGATTTGTATTTTCGTGTCTTCAATTGCAATTTCGTGGTGTTATTAAGAGTAGAAACAATATTTGCATATGGAAAAATAGAAATTTCTAGTAACAACTCTATATTTCACATTTTCATCTGCTGATCGTACATTACACAATACTAATACACATACGTAAGCAACAGTTCTCTATTGTCGGACATATGTATAACTGAATCTGCATATTTAACATTTACCTCATACAGTTTTGATTTCATACAATAGTGTATCAAAAATACGGAGACACATTTATTAGAAATAAAAAATATTCGCACTTACAGCAAACAAGAACACATAATTTATTTACAGTGAATTGTAGACCAGACAGTTCTAAGATCAAATTATTTTCCTTTTATTATTATAAATATACCTATATACATACATACCTAAAAATTAAGTGAAAACATTTCTTAGATAAAACAGTCCATACTTCGGGATATATATTTAAAAATAATTACATATTCAAATTTCATGGTAAAATGACGGATGTACAAATTGCTTTATATAAAGGTCAACGAAGTCGGTTAAAAGGATCCATGACCAAGCTTAAAATTTTCGCGGAAAATATTCCAATTGATAAGAGGACTGTTGAAGAATTGGAAACGCGTTTAGAAACATTAGAAAAACTGTGGAGCGAGTTTAGTGCAGTCGACGATACGTTAGTTACTTTAGATATAGCGTCAGAATTCTCTGAATTCGAGGACAAGTATTTTACTGTAAAACCGCTACTTCTAAGTAGTCTCAACAGTTTAAAACGTTCTCATATGCCAACTAATCCAACTGTCGAAGACCTTAATTCTTCCATGTCCAAATTTGTTGAACAACAGCGCCATATTTTTGAGAACTTTACAAATTGCTCGTCATCGCAAGGTAATAGCTCTCTTGAAGTTGAACTGCCAAAGGAGCATATTCCAGAGTTCAGTGGTGATTATAAGGATTGGCCATCCTTTAAGGATTTATTTCTAACATGAGTGGATAAGCGCGAAGGATTGTCAGATGTATACAAGTTACAATACCTTAAGGGTCTATTAAGGAGTGAAGCTGCCACGTTAGTCAAACATATCACTATAACTGACGCCAATTATAAGGAAGCATGGTCCAAATTGATAAATCAATATGACAAAAAAAGGCACATTCTAAATTCGTATAACCAAGTCTTTATTAACCAACCTAGCACATCACAGACCTCCTTTGCCGTTTTAAGAAAACTCACTAACACATCAGATGAATTAATTAGGGGGACAGCAGCTTTAGGTGATGATGCTATGAAGAGAGATCTATGGCTCATTTTTCTCATTCTTAGTAAAACAGACCCAGATACTCGTCAAGCCTGGGCGGAAGAAATCTCCGAGAAGGATCTTCCATCATTTCAAGACCTTCTTAAGTTCTTAGCTAAGCGTTGCGATGCACTTGAAGCATTTGAGCCATCTCTCAAAAAATTTCCATCCGCAAAACCAACTGTTCGCACATTACATTCCGACAGTTCAGTTAAATGTCCAAAGTGTTAAGAGGATCATCCTATATACAAATGCTCTGAATTCAAGTCCATGGATGTAGAAACAAGACTAAATGTCGTGAAGAAACTTGCATTGTACTTCAACTGTCCTAGCTCGGGACACCAAGCTCAAAAATGTAAGTCAAGATTTTCATGCCATTATTGCAACCAAAAACATCATTCATGCTTACACTCATGGAAAGTTGAGAACTCAACTCATTTATCAACTATTCGAATGTCTACTCAATCAGCCATATCAGGTCAATCACATCAACAATCTGCAATTAATTTCAATCCAAACACGCCACCGTTTGTACAAGCAAAATACAATGCAGAAAATCAAAATGGGAGCGAACATATTCACATCAATGCACTAACTTCGGTTAACCCTAAGCAAATTCATTTGTCTGTATTACCCACAGCCCTAGTTCATGTCGAAGACTCTACAGGAACCTTACAATCATGTCGCGCGCTAATCGATCCAGGGTCGCAAGCCTCGTTTGTGTCAGAAGAGCGCGCACAACGTTTGAGACTGAAACGAGAGAGAGCTAAAGTACTCGTCAAAGGACTAGCTGCTGCTAGATCTGGATACACTCAAGGAAGATTAAAATTAACACTTTCATCGCGCCATGATAGATCCAAACAGATTATCATAAATGCTTTAATTTTAAATAAATTAACATCCAAGCAGCCTGCTACAAATTTCAACATAGATGACTGGACATTCATCAAGGGATACAGTCTGGCAGATCCACATTTCAATCAATCAAACAAGATTGACATACTATTGGGGGTTGAACACTTCATTCAAATCTTACAACAACGACAGCACTTGGTTTCTGCTAACTTACCCGCATTACAAAACACAATATTTGGATACATTGTGGCAGGATCACTCATCAAGACTACTGACATACCAACACTAACATCATGTCATGCAGATGTAGCAGACATTGATGCAACACTGCGGAAATTTTGGGAAACCGAAGAACCACTACACCGGAATTCAGAATACACCCTCGAGGAACAACAATGTGAATCCCTCTTTGTCAATACACACTATGTTGACAAGGAATCTGGGCGCTACACGGTGCGATTGCCATTCAAGGCAGATTCAACGCCTCTAGGAGATTCATTAACTTCAGCCTCTCATAGAATGAATTTTTTGGAACGAAGATTTAAACAAAATCCCACTTTACATAAGGAATATTGTGCCTTCATTAGTGAGCATAAAAGATTGGGACATCTAGAATGTGCTTCATCTATTAAATCTAATAGCAATATAGAGCATGCCTTCCTGCCTCATCATGCTGTTTTAAAAGACTCAAGTCTTTGATGGATCTGCCCAAACATCCACTGGCATTTCATTAAATCAGAAGCTTCTTGTTGGTCCGAAAAAACAGAGGGACCTCTTCCACATTCTTCTGTCATTCGGGACATATAAAATTGCGCTTACGGGTGACATCGAAAAGATGTACAGAATGGTCCTAGTAGATGAGCGTGACAGAAGATACCAGCGCATTATATGGAGAGAAACTTCAACCGAACCCATTCAGCACCTCTGGCTTAACACAGTCACCTATGGAACAACATCAGCGCCGTTTCTAGCAACTAGAGCCCTCAAACAATTGACGATTGAGTTTAAAGGAAAGTTTCCACTAGCTGAACATGCTATTAACCACAATTTCTATGTTGACGATTAAATGGCGGGAGCTGCAACAGTAGAACAAGCAATTGAACTTCAAAAAGAGCCAGTGAATTTGTTACAGACAAGAGGCTTTCATTTACGAAAATGGGCGTCCAATTCCCAACAAGTTCTAGATGCACTACCTTCAGGCCACGGTGGCATGACATCTTTACGCATAGATGAAAATCCAGAAACAGTGAAAATCCTAGGCCTAAAGTGGATACCCGCCGATGACTGTTTCAGATTTGTTCTCAGCTCTTTCATTAAGACACCGGCTACAAAAAGAAAGATCTTATCAGAAACGAGTCGCATATTTGATCCGTTAGGGTTCCTTTCACCAATTACAGTGGTGTTCAAAATCGTTTTGCAAAGACTATGGCTCAATAACTATGATTGGGATGACCCCATTGGAGAGGACATGGCAAAGCACTGGAATGAGCTTCGGAACAATCTACATCATATACAGGACATTTGCATACCGCGATGGTTAGCAACTGAGGGCGAACAATTTCAAATACATGGATTTTCGGACGCACCAGAATCCGCTTATGGTGCAGTTGTATATGCACGGAGTAATTTCCACAGCAGTAGCAACAAGGTTACATTGATTGCAGCAAAAACTCGAGTTGCACCCATAAAATAGGTTTCCATCCCAAAATTAGAACTATGTGCAGCTCTATTATTGTCACAACTAATCAATACAATCAAGTCAGCCTTTCAAATGCCAAATATACAATGCTATGCATGGACAGACTCAGAGGTTGTATTATCGTGGCTGTCATCACATCCTCGAAAGTGGAAGTGCTATGTCGGCAACAGGACCTCTGAAATCTTAACAATTTTGCCGAGATCTGCTTGGAATCATGTAACCTCCAAGGATAATCCAGCGGATATAGCGTTAAGAGGAATTTCACCATCAAACCTACGACATTTAAACCTCTGGTGGCAAGGTCCAGACTGGCTCAGAAACGATTGGATGAAGAAAATTAATACTTGGCCCAGACAATCATCAGAAAAGGCAAAGTTGGAAGCACGAGAGACATACATTGATGTATATCACACCAGCATTATGAACGACACATTAGTTGAGCTCTTTCAGAGAAAATCTTCATTAAGTGCAATTCTACGTATCATTGCTACATGTTTTCGTTTCTATCGGAAATGTAAAAATCCAACCAGCGAGCTCTCATCACCATGGATAACAGCCGAGGAATTAAATTATGCAACAAGGATTTGTATACGTTGGACACAAGCTGAAGCGTTTCACGAAGAAATTGAAGCATTACATCGAAGAAAACCTGTGCCTAGTTCAAGCAAATTGCTTCCGCTCTCACCATTTTTGGACAATGACAAAATCTTACGAGTTGGTGGAAGGCTTGAAAATTCAGCTTGTTCATACCATGTCAAACACCCTATTATTCTTCCGAAAACTCACGTATTTTCTAAACTGCTGATCGCTTGTACGCACCAAAAATATTTTCATACTGGGACATCGCTCCTTATTAGCATTCTAAGGCAAAGATACTGGTTCATATCCTGCAGAGCAGCAGTCAAAAGCCATATCAATCAGTGCATCACTTGTGTGAGATATAGAGCAGCCACATCTCAACAATTAATGGCGAATCTTCCTCGTGATCGAGTTTCGTTTACTAGAGCATTTGAAAACGTTAGCGTTGATTATGCAGGCCCGATTCCATTGCTGCTCCATAGAGGGCGAGGAGCAAGATCAACAAAGGGATATATTACCGTCTTTGTGTGCTTTAGCACAAAAGCATTACACCTTGAAGTAACAAGTGACCTAACATCGGAAGCTTTCATCTCCTGTTTGAAACGCTTCATTGCAAGAAGGGGCATGCCAGTGAACATATATAGCGACAATGCAACTAATTTTGTAGGGGCCGAACGGAAACTTGGCGAAATTCACAATTTGGTAACCACATTAAATCATAATGTTCTAATTGCAGAGTTTTTATCAAAAAGCAACATAAGCTGGCACATGAATCCACCCGCAGCTCCTCACTTTGGTGGAATCTGCGAAGCCGGAGTGAAATCTGTTAAGACTCTGCTGAAGAAGACGATCGGCGAAACGCGGCTAACCTACGAAGAGCTGTCAACGCTTGTTACACAAATAGAAGGTGTCCTAAACTCAAGACCGATGATGAGTGTGTCAGATGATATCAGCAGCATCGAGGTACTCACGCCATCTCACTTTCTAATTGGTCAACCCATCACCACACTACCTGAATCACCAATGCACGACGTAAAAATGTCTACACTGACCCGATGGCGAGTATTACAAAAATTGTTACAGAACTTTTGGAGACGTTGGCACGTAGAATACCTGACCAGCTTGCAAAACCGGCCAAAGTGGACAAGAACCAAAGACAACTTAAAAACTGGCGACATGGTGCTTATCAAAGAGGACAACCTATCACCGTCCGCATGGGTTCTAGGACGTGTTAAGGAAACTCATCCAGGTTCTGACAACTTAGTTCGCGTCGTTACAATAAGAACTAAAAAAGGAGATTTTAAGCGTCCTATATCGAAATTAGCTAGACTACCCATTTGTTAAGACCAAGTCTTCACGGCGGGAGGATGTTTAAGATTTAATCATCTTTAAAACTTTCATACACACCCTGTAGTCATTTTCAGTCAAAAGTCAATTATTTTATATGTCATAGGAGTTGTTGCAATGTATTATTTTTCTCAAGGTCAAGAGTATATGATTCACACAATGTAGTAGTCCTAAGTATATGTAATTGTCACACATATAGTATCGTAGTAGTTGAAATAATTAAAGACAAATGTACAATTACGGTCAACTAGAGTCAGTCAGGTTCAAGCGGTAGCATCAGCAACACATCAGAGCATTTTTGTATTTTAAACGAGAATAAAGTTTACACAAGCTCAAACAACACCTGCCTTCTCATTTCTTGAAAATTACATATTCAACACCAAAAAACTCGGCACTATTGCCCAATAAGTGGGTCAAGGGATTTCCCAATTATGTACAAGTAAAAATATCAACACATGAGGTTTCTCAACTTAGTGTGAGGAAAAAATAAGCGGCATGTAATGATTGTGGGTTAGGTCAGGGTTAACCTAGTGCCATTATATTGCATGAAATTGGTCTTATGCCGTGTTTGTGTTTTTGTGTACAAAGAGCCGGCATCAATACATTGTCGTGGAATTTAATAACGTGTACCTGGTCATTAGTGGAGCTTATTCTTTCAGGACGGGGTAAGTTGGAATTCAGATTTAATGATTGGAGATAGTGGTTACTAAGCTCCGATGTTTTAGTATTATGGGCTTGAATGATTAAATCTTGGGTGCGTAGATGACAACCCGTGGATAAATTAATTATCCCTGCATTTTCCAGACTGTAAGTAGTGGTGTTATTTCCGCAAATAACGTCGACTTCGGTAATTTTTCGCATGGAAAAGAGCAACTTGTTAGGTTGAGAAAACTGTGTCCAAAAATCCATTTGAGGAACGGTTTTGATATTGCAAGATGATGGTATTTTACGGATATGTTTGAGAAGATGTACTTCGCATTGATTGTTTACTGATTGGGTATTGAATATGGGATGTATGATACGGCACAAGGAATGCACTTGATATAGCGTTTGGCAATTTTGTAATACGAATTTGTTAACTGTATAGTAATGTTCTCTATTGTAGTCTATCACTAAGTATTCGAGTGAAGGTTTTATAAATATGAACTTATCCTGATGGTCTGTTGGCAATGGGTCAATTTTTAAAAGTTCATAATCATCTTTGAATGGGAGTGGGAGTTTTAGGTGAAAAATTATTCTTTATCGAGAATTGTACTTCATACGTTGCCAATTTGGTAGAGTTGTAGTAGATTATTTTCGTTTTTGTCTATTGGTAAAGTGAGAGTATTCGGAAATTCTTTCTGGATGGTTCCTAAAACTTGCTTCATTTGAGGAGGGTTCATTATTGCTGGATGGGGCTTACCATGTCTAACATCGGTTATTAAGTCTAATAGGAGGTTTTGAGTAGTTTGATATCGTATCATCATTAATACCGTTAGGGAGACCATTGTCTCATGTTCAGTGGTAAAACTTTTCGATAGCTCATCAGTTTGCACACGATTAGCTAGGCTACCTAAAGCGGTAAGTTTTTCTTCTATGTGCAGCAACTGTTCTTTTGTCATCATTCGTGTTTTATTGAAGACATTTACGGTAGAATCTACAATAATGGTCTTATTCTTGATTAATTGTAATAGATAGTCCTGATTGTCCTTCAGTTTATCTATATCAGAGTTGAAAGTTTTCGCATCATCTGCGTCGAGTGTACCAAGTAGTGTTTTATTTAAGGTACCGACCGCGTTAGTTAGCCCTCTTTTAAATCGCGTGGTTTCTGATTTGAGTAAGAGTGAATTTTGTTTGAGAATCCCGATGATAGTGTATAGTTGATGTGTTATGTCCTTACACAAGGGTATCTTATTGTGATAACTCTCAATATAGTCACATAATCTACTCGTTAGTTCCGTATTATTGCTTAACTTTTCGAAGTCGAAATTAAATTCCTCTAAATCATAATACATTATTACCTGCCACTCGTTGCTAAAAAGACCAATTCTTCCTACTTCTTCAAAGTAAATTCCTGGGTTATTACTCAGGATTATCACTTGTAATGTTTTGTTTTGCGCGTTAGCACTGGGGGTTAGGAGGATGAAGACGAGAATCCAAATTGTCCTAAGGTAAATGAAAAATTATCTTCCTAATCGACGTATAGCTTAATATTATTATTATGTACAGTTCTATTTCTATTTCCTATCCTGATAGTTGTGTTTTCTGTACAGTTTATCGTGACTATGTCATAAGGTCCTGTCCATAAAAGGGATAATTTATTTATCTCCTAAGTTAAAAATCCTTGTTTTTGAATTCTTGCATTACCATTGTTTGGACTTTTATTTCTTATTTAAGATAGTTGCTCTTGCTATATGATGGCTAGTTTGCAACCTTGCTTTTAATTCGTTGCTATAGTATATATATTTAGATTTACATTAAACAGATTGCAATTTTTACTGGCTGTTACTTTGTCTTGCGATAATTGTACAATTAATTATAATTTTAATGATTTCAAATTCTTTAGTTAGTTCATTCTTAATTTTAGTTTGAAATTCAAGAGTATTATATATTTTGGTTTAGAAAAATGTATTGCTAAATTTTAGATTTTTTAATTTTGTTTGAAATATTAAATATTGAAAGTTGTTTTTGGTTTTGAATCTAATCTTGTGATACTCTTATTTGTAAATAATTCTGGATTTAAAATAAAGGCTGGCTTTAATCTATCTATGGAAATTGTGTGTTGGTTTCCATCGAAATAAATTTTAAAATATTTTTCAGTCTTTTTTATGACCTCATGTGGTCCAGTGTATGGTTGATTTAAACTACTTTGTTGTCTTTCTTCTCTTAAGAAAACGTGAGAATAATTTTTGAGCTCTTGTTTCACGAAAATGTTATGTTCATTTCGAACCGTTTTAACACTGTGTCGTATGTTTAGAACGCTTTCTCTTATGTCGTGTGCAAGTGCAGTTGTTAGTGTGTCACAAGGTGTTTCTTTGGATGCGATAAATTCGCCTGGTAGTCGCAAAGATTGACCGTAGAGTATTTGAGAAGGTGCCAACTTCATATCTTCTCTAATTGCTGCACGTGTGACTAGTAAGAGCCATGGCTGTCGTACCATTTTCGGGGTGCGTTTGTTGCCCTTATGGCCGTTTTAAGGTGTCTATGGAATCATTCGATGAGGCCATTTGATTGGGGGTGGTACGTTGTTGTTCTGATTCTGTGACAACCCAACAAAGTGGAGACTTCTTTAAAAAGGCTAAACTCAAATTGAGTTCCTTGATCAGTAATTATTGTTTGAGGTACGCCATATCTTGCTACCCATTGTGTGAAAAATTTCCAAGCAACCGTGGTTGCGGTTATATATTTTATTGGGATGGCTTCTGGCCAAAAGGTGAAACGATCTTTGATGGTTAGAAGATAAGAATATCCCTTTGAGCTGGGTAAGGGTCCTACGATGCCTATATGGTCATGCTCAAACCTTCCCGAAGGTGCTTCAGTAATTCCGTGCTTGGATTTAGTATGACGAGTGATCTTAGATTTTTGGCAAGCTATGCATGTTTTTGTCCATTGATTAATCTCGCGATTCATTTGAGGCCAAAAATATTTTTTACTGATTAGTTTTCTAGTTCCTCGTATACCAGCGTGTAAGAGGTTATGTAAATTATTGAAAACTGTTCGACGTAGTATTTCTGGAACGTATGGTCGGTTGATTGAAGTTGATGTTTCACACCAAAGGTCGCAATTTTCAATTGGTATGTGTATTTTTGCTAGTTTATATGGGACTTTGCTAGGAGATTGCTTCATCTTGTCTAAACAATTTATAAGCTCTTGATCGCGGTTTTGTTCTTTTGATAGTATCTCGATATTGAGTTTGGTATGGTTAACAATATCGAGGTGGGATCTTGATAGTGTGTCGGCTACCTTGTTTGATTTTCCTTGAATCTACCTGATATCGATAGTGAATTGAGAAATATAATCCAGCTGATTCGTTTGCCTTGGCGATTTTTCACTTTTTGAACAAATTGCTTTTGTAAGTGGTTTGTGGTCCGTGAAAACTGTGGATTGTTTTCCTTCTACGAAATATCTAAAACGCTTAATTTCCAGGTAGATTGCGAGCAACTCTCTATCGAAAGTCGAGTATTTTTGTTCGAGTGCCGTTAATCTCTTGGAAAAGAAACTGAGAGGTTCCCAGTTGTCTTTGTTCTGTTGGTGCAGTACTGCTCCAATACCATTATTTGATGCATCTACTACTATATTTATTTCACTTTGTGGGTTAGGGTGTGCTAAAAGAGCACAATTCTGTAAGGAAACTTTGAAATCTTGAGAGGCCTTTTCAGCAATGTCTGTCCAAGTGAATGTTGCCTTGTTCGGGTTTTTGCAAATTTTATCTTATGAAAGTTGATGTAATTGAGAAGCCTTTTGCGATATATTGGGGAGGAATCGGTGATAGAAATTCACCATTCCTAAAAAGCGTTGTAGTTTTTTGATGCAGCACGGAGTTGAAAAATTGATGATAGCTTCCACTCTGCTTTTAGTAGGACTAATTCCTTTAATGCAAACTGTGTGACCAAGAAATTCCAATTCAGTTGATCCTAAAATGCACTTTGACGGATTTATACTAATGTTGAATTCCTTCAGTCGATTTTACAACAGGTGTAAATGCTCTGCATGCTATTTTGGTGACTTGCTGCTGACAACGATGTCGTCGGCATAAAAAAATATAAAATCTAAACCGCTTAAAACTTCATTGATGAAGCGTTGGAAAGTTTGTGCGCCATTTTTAACTCCAAAAGGCATGCGTAGGAATTCAAAATCACAAATGTGGTTGTTACGGCAGTCTCATGAATATCCTCTGGAGCAACAGGGCTATTATGATATGCTCTGACGAGATCCATTTTTGAAAAAATTGTGCAACAATGTAAGTTGATTGCGAAATCTTGTATGTTTGGTAAAGGGTACTTGTCAAATATGGTTGCCGCGTTTAATTGACGGTAGTCACCACAAGGTCTCCAATCCGTAGAATCCTTTTTGGGCACTAGGTGCAAAGGTGACGCTACAGAAGACGAACAGGGGCGGCAGATACCCATTTTCACCATGGATTCGAACTCTGCTTTAGCTGTTTGATATTTTTGTGGATTGAGTCTTCTAGGGCGTGCAGAAGGTAAAGGGTCTTGCGTGATTATGCGATGAACTACTTTGTGTTCTACGTTCGCATTAAAATCAGGTGGAGATTTGATGGAAGGAAATTCATCAAGAATTTATCCGTATTCGCCCTCAATTGTACGTAGTTTCCGAGAACACGAGTTGACGTGGCGAGATATGTAATTCACGGATAGGGAAGTTTTCTTATCGACGATTGTTTTTTTCTTTTAGATCAATGAGGAGATTGAATTTATAAAGAAAATCTGCGCCTATGATTGCATAATCCACTGCTGCCACTACGAATGTGTGTTCGAAACAGCGACGTAAATTTAAATTTAATGTTAGCTGTTTGAGTCCGTATGTGGGTATCGAAGAGCCATTTGCTGCCATGAGACGAAAGGTTGTTGGATTCCTGTGAATTGGAAAACATTTCTTTGGTACTATTGAGATTTCGGCTCCGGTGTCTATTACGAAATGTATTTTGGTTGATTGGTCCATGATAAATAAGCGGCACTTCCTTGCCGCGTGCGAAGTGGTTAAAATTAGTTTTTGTCTGATTGACCCTATTTTGATTTTCAAAAGGAGATGTGGAATTTTTTGCTTTATCGCCATATCGTGTGTGATGACAAAAAAGTCTTGTATTGGGCGTGCGCGGGTGTGATCGAGATTTTGATCAGTGCCGCCATGGTTTGTTTCTGTGTGGGACTTTCCCTGAATCGCGTATTTACTGATTCGAGTTTGGCGATACGGGCTGACAAACTTTCGATAAGTGGTTTTAAAGGCTCGACGTCTCTATGTGATTTGCTTACTTGCTGCTATTGCTGAAACTTGTGCTTGCATTGTGGAGTCATATATGCGATATGCGATCGCGAAAGTTTCTTCGTGAATATGAGCGCCTTCGATGGCTATGATGCAAGATTGGATTGAAGCAGAAAGTTTATTAAGCCACAATTTATTTAATAGCGATTTATTAATTGAACTGTTGCCACATGCAAGTGATTCCATGCGTCTATATAATCAGATGGCTTAGCATCACCAAAATCAACTTTGTGGAGTAATGCATGTAATCTACGCACTCCCGTGTCTCTACTACGCGTTAATATGAAAGTTTTTAAGTTTTCGTATCTGTTTTGTTGAGGAGGGTTGATTAGAATGTCGGCCACTAACTCCATGGTTTCGGGTGGTAGTGCAGAGACTAAATGATCGTATTTTGTGCCTGAGACTGTAATTTCTATAAGTCTGAATTGCGTCTCCACTTTGAGAAACCATAAATTTTAAGCGCTGCAAGAAGTGGTAAAAACGGATTTTCATTTGAGCCTGATTGTTTTGGAACTGGTTCAGTCGTGTTGTCGTTATCGACCATACACTCTTCGTCTGACATATTTTACTTATGGACTTCTTCTGAATAAAGGTGTGTTTACACTAACCTTGGTAGGTGTGTAAACAGTTTAAACAGTAACTGATGTAAATATAATTACTGAATGGATGGAAATCCAAAAACTCTATTAGGCACTTCTGTTACTGCAAGAACGTATAGCAATTTTTACGGGAGAACTGATTTGAGTAGAAATTTCGCTAATTCAGTGGTAATGTTGAGTAAAATGTCAAATTGTTTATTATATTAATAATGCGTGTTATAGATACGAAAAAATAATGAAGTTAATGATATTTGCGCGTTGTATGGAATGAAATGTTTGCACCAAATTAAAGTGCTTTTAGGTTAAAAATCGCCTTATGCCATTAGGTAATGCAACCTGTGATCACACAACTTTATGCGTCTTCAATCTTTAATATTTAAATATTGAAAAATAAGAATCACACTGCTATAACATTAATAATAGAACTGACTTGCACACGACTAGTTGTGTACGTTTTTACTTTAAATGTAAATAAATTTTTATATATCGCGAAATAGAGATGTGATAGCTCGAGTTGACAACACCAATCTTGTTCGTTTTCTAAATAGGCAGGTGTATTTTTAATTATCAATATGGTTTAATTTTAAATTTAATTTGTTTTCTTAATAAAGAACTGATCCAGAAATATTTACTTACTACGTTATGTGTGCTGATCTGATGCTTTGCCTTAATTAAATTAAATTACAATTTTTTTGGTGTAGTCTTAATTATGTCTGTTAATCTTTGGATCCGAATTCTGGTAGTGTGCTTTGTTGAGATTCCTTTCCAAGAGCTGTGCTTAACTAATTGTTTTCCAAAATGCGGTTGGCTGTGTGCTGCAAGTTCTGTTCTGCTGTTGATTTTGTAGCTGATATGGACTATTTATTGGAAGTCGGGTTATGCTGATGATTTCTAGCGCTAAAAGTGTATGTTCATTAATTGAAATTGAATGATTGATAAAGGGTTTTCCAATAAGAGGTGTTATTTTGATATTTAAAGAAAAATGCCATTTTTTCAGACAAATGATCGGATCTTTATTTCATTATAAATAGGAAGGTATGCCGTTAATAACGGAAAATAACATCAGCCAAATGACCACCACGACCATGCCTACAGGACCATATCCTTCTCATGAAATTTTCCATAACCAAATCGCAAAGTGGCTGCCATATGTCCTCGATAGCCTCACGAATTCCATCTTTTAGGTCTTGAATCGACGCTGGGCTGTTGGCGTAGACCTTCTCTTTCACGTGGCCCCAAAGGAAGAAGTCGCAAGGTGTTAAGTCACAAGATCTCGGTGGCCAATTGTGATCACCTCTTCGAGAGATAACACGGTCCGGAAACTTTACCCGTAAAAGATCAATTGTTTCGTTGCTTGTTTGGCACGTAGCGTCGTCTTGTTGAAAGTAAACGTTACCCAGATCAATACCATTCAATTCCGGATATAAAAAATCATTAATAATCTGTCGATAGCGCAATCCATTCACCGTAACTGTTGCTCCAGCCTCATTTTCGAAAAAGTAAGGTCCATGACCACGCGGGACCATAAACCGCACCAAACAGTCACACGTTGAGGATAGAGAGGCTATATAACTCTTGGGTTTTCCGAGCCCCAGATGCGACAATGTTTCTTGTTGAAATGGTAGAAATGGGCCTCATCACTCAAGATGAGTTTTCGATGGAATTCCGGATCATTTTCATACAATTCAAGGACCCAATCAGCTAAAATTCGACGTTGTTGATGATTGGCCGGCTTGAGTTCTTGTGTTAACTGAACTTTATAAGCCTTAAGATCCAAATCTTTATGCAAAATACGGTGTAATGACGTTTGTGGAATGCCTAATTCCAGAGAACGACAAGGAATGGACAAACCTGGATTTCCTTCAACACTTTCTGCTACAGCAGCAATATTCTCGGCTGTTATTGAGCGACGTGCACGGGTTTTATTCTTCACATCACTAACTTGTCCCGACAGCTCGAATTTTTCTACCAATTTCTGTATTGCGGTCCGACAAGATGCTTCACGACGACCCAAAATTGTTCGAGTTTTACGAACCGTCTGTGCCACATTTTCGCCATTTTTAGTGAATTTTATTAATTTCAATGCGTTGTTGAATCGTGTATCGTTCCATTTTTATTAATGGCGTAGTTTATACTTGTCAAATGTCAGAAAATGAGAGCTCCAGAGGTGACATCTACCGAAATAGCTGGCTAATTAAAATAACACCTCTTATTGGAACACCCTGCGCTTAAACCAATGAATTTGTAATGCGATCTGATTTCGATGCTGCAATGAAACATTTTCTGTTGGAAATTGTAGGTTATGTGAAAATTTGGTGAGAAATGTTCCAAATCGCATTTATTTTTGTTGATTTTGTTGCTAATTTCATCTTCAATGTATGGATGCTTCTGAAGAATCTGGATTTCGCAGATGAATGTAGAATTTATGCCGTTGTGGCCACGTGCAACAAGGTGATGTTCCGTCCTAGTTGAAAGTTTTGCCGAAAAGTTTCTTTTTATATTGCAATCACGTCGGGGTCACCATTTGTTGGGAGTTAGAAAAATAATTAAAACTGTGATCACTTCATATCAAATATATTATACACATCTAAACTCAACTAAATATATACTTTGACAATTGCAAACCTTGTGTAATTTTGGTGAACTCGGAACGGAGAATTACAAGGTTAGTCGTGAGGGAAAAATGACTCAACCAAACTCTTGTTGTGTGGAAAACGCGTATTGCCATGAAATGATGATTGATTTTCTTTTTATATGGATAGCAGTAAGAGAATCTTAAAGCTGGTTTTCTTACCGGTGTTTACAGAATTATTATTAGTTGCCGAGATTGTTTATCCTCGATCTCATTTTATTCGTTTGCTTTATTAGCTGCATACTCCAAATGAAGGAAAACAATTACCAGACAGGGTGGTAATTTTGAATTTTTGTTTCTCATATACGAGAGCGGAATCGTCAGTAGCTTTTGCTCTGTATAGACTTATTTCTGCACCAGTATCTATTATAAGGTTCGCTTTTGATTTCTGGGAGATATCGCTATGGAAAACAACTACTAGGGCGCTTTTATGCATATTTATTGGGATGCTTAATTGGGTGGTTGATGGACTACGACTTGAATAGTTTTTTCGCGTGGGATTTCGCCGTCTGAATACACCCGCGTACAATTGTTTTCCAAGGAAAAATTCTCTGGGGTTGTCCACCTCACTAGTTTCATGTGGCGAGGTTTTCCGCTGCCATTACTTTCCGAATTAGGCAAATTTTGATGCTGATAAACTCTTGGATGGTCCGCAAATTGAGCATGCCTATTTGTTGAGTACTGAGTGCGGCGTTCATCGAACTGTCTTTGGCTACACTCTCTAGCATGTTGGTTTCGTTTGCGATAATATCTGCATGTAATTCTATTTATTTCCCATTTTATGTTCGTGTAAGAATTAATTAAGGGCAACTGCTTCCTCTTGAAACAGTTCTCTCTAGTATGGCCTCTTTTTGAACAACAGTGACATACTAGGACGTTAGTCGTTGATTTATGAGTAGGGGGTTGAGTTTCCTCAATACATTCAGCATGTTCGGAAGCGATAGCTATGCGCTTACTTACAGAGGTCTCCGAACGTTCCTTAATGATGACCTTAAGTTGTTCACTTTTAAAGCCGTCTTCGAATACTCTAATGGCATTTTTCTCATTCTCTGAAATGAGACAAGCCCGTGCAGCAAACTCTGTGGCTTCATTGATCGTTGCGCTATTCAAATCAGCCAGCTGTTTTGAAAGCCGCGAAGCAAAATCATACATGCTTTCCTGTTAAGTTCGCAATAATTCTCCTTGTATAGCCTCACGTGGTCTATGCTCTTGGAATTGCTCGACAATTTCTGCTTATAATTGATCCTAGTTTGAGACTTCTTTATATTTAAAGATATTATATGCCGGGCCAACTAGCTTCGTTTTTAAAATGCTAAGCAGCATTCTCTTGTCGGCGTCACTCGTGGATGTAGTGTACAACATGTAGCAGCACGCGAGGTACCGATGCAGGTCACCTGAGTTTCCATCGAACTCCGGGATCAAGTTCCGTGCATCCTTTCAGGTTATCCTGAGGTCCGATGACACCGAAATGGTACCGGTAGGTGGAGATGTTGTCATTCTGACTCGATTTGAAGCACGTAAATAGCGAATAGTGCGAGCTAATCGGGCAGCCGTATGTCTATGGCTATTCCCGGCCTGGGCTGAATAATCGCGGAAACATGTAGCGACTATCTTGCTAATACGTTTTCGACTTTTACAAATGGAGAAGCACAGCACTTTTAAGACGAGGGAGAATTAATGTGGTAACAGAAGTGTAATCAGGAACCGATATACAAATGAAAATTGCACATTCGCAGTAATCAAAAACAGAAAAAAGATAATGTAACGCAGTTATATATGTATATATATTCAAGCTCAAAGTGGCACAACACAATAGCCGTAGAGGAGGATAAAAACTCTTCTTTTTTTAATTTTTTTTTTTATAAAACGCGAAGTGATCCAAGACAACAAACACTGCATAACACTTGATCGTATTTATTAATGTGATCAAAAAAAAATTTTGACCAAAGGAATTTAATCGGAATGCAATTAATGCGTAAATCGGGACAAGTTATTGTTTGCACTTTTATTCACTTTTGATTGATAGGATTGATACTTCAAATACGTTAATTAGACTGATACTTAGTAATTATTACTATACTTTTCCGCGATAGATATGATATTCGATACATATATATACTGGAGTTTATATGTTTTAGATTTATAATAAAAAAAATTTTAATTTTAGTGTTTGGACTCATCTCTTACTTCCTGAGACTGCTCAATCGTTGTTGTCTCCTGATGATTTTCTCAATTCCTGGAAATCCATGGTGTCTTCGTCAGCAACTTCTGGTGGTCGGATGTATTCCGTAATCTGCTCCTGTATTTTATTAATTTAGTTCTCCCATCTGGGGCCTGTTTGGTCCATGGTTGTTTTATTTTAAAGTTGCCTCGAATTGGATTTCTATTTCACGATCTCTGATCACCTGGCTGAGATCGGGTTGTTTTAAAATAACGTTGAGTACCCTTAACCGCCTGGCTTAGGTTACCTTTATTATTTGCAAGGCAAAGTTAAAAATTTTTTTTAATAGGTAGCTGGGATAAAATCCTACCGCTGCCACCCAAATTTTGTTTACGGGTTATTCTGCTATCGACCGTAACTTGAACTTGGAGTGCTTTTTCGAAAAGAACATCACCAACCCAAAAAAAACTTTCGATTTGTCACACTTTTAGTTTATTCGAACACTTGTATAGAACACATTTGTTTACTTTTACCTTACTTTTAGAACTTTAAATACTTTGAATTCTTTAGATTAATTCTTTAGATTTAGTACGTTTTGAATAGGTTGCCTTACCTTACACAAGGGATTTCACAATTATGTAGAAGTAAAAATATCAACACATGAAGTTTCTCAACTTTGTGTGAGGAAAAACTAAGCGGCATATAATGACTGTGAGTTAGATCAGGTTTAACCTAGTGCCATTAAAATGCATGAAATTGGTCTCATGCAGTGTCTGTGTTTTTTTATACAAAGAGACGGCGTATTGCCGCAAAAAGGTTAACACAACCAAGAATTTATCGTTTAAAGAACAAGGGAGAAAGTTGCTTAATAAAACGAAAATAGAATTGGTTGTATATATGAACCATGTGGGAAACGCCTGACGTAAGTATCATAAATAAATTGATGGTGGGATCACCGCCAAAATGCTTGGAATACAATTTGATGCGCGTATTCACATTTGTCAATTCATTATATGTTTGTACGTTTGCACGTTATATGTATGTACATATGCGCTATGTTTTGCTTGCTAGAAATCAAGAAATCATTATCATGTATGTACGTATGTACATTTATACGTATGTATGTATATATGTAATCTTGTACGTAGCAAGATTCTTATGAATGATAATGATTCGTTATAGATATATATATATATATATATATATATATATATATATATATATATATATATGTACATATTAATAATAAAAATGATGTATGTACGTTGGTTGAGTTAAGTGGCGCTAATAAAGAAATAAATGATGAATGTAGGTAATGATTCATTCATTACAATTTCATACAGCATTATTTCAACGTTATCCTTCATTATCGACAATCCAACGGATCATAGCTAGATGCTTTCGATTCGTTAGAATCCTCAGAATATCGAAAACTGAAATCATTCAGAAATGGCTATCCTGTAGATCAGCAGACAAAAGTTGCATTCGATGGGCAAAAAATGAGGCATTTCACTAGGAGATTCGACATCTTAAAGGAAAGCAACTTATATCAGGCTCAAGTCATTTGTTAACTCTCACATCATTTCTGGATTCATCACATATCTTGCGTATTGGTGGAAGATTAGTTAATTCAAACTACTCATATGAAGCAAAGCATCTTCCTATTCTTCCAAAAGATCATACTTTTGTCAAGCTTCTCATCATCGATATGCACTGAAAGTATCTTCACGCAAGCATTTCACTTTTACTTAGCATTATCAGACAAAGATATTGAATCATGCATCAACAAATATATAATGTCATCACCAACATCATCAACTCTTTTCATACTGATAAGAGAAGCTTAACCGTAGAAAAATTATCAATGATTGAGAGCATCTGTACTGCAGTGGATTCCAATTAAGCAACATAAATTAGTCTGTATAATCTATTATTAAATTCTGAAAACATAAATTATGAAATGCATTAGTATAGTTTTGATTTAAATGCAGAGTTATTAATTACTTAAATTCTGAGAACACAACAAAGTGGCGAAGAGGACATAAGGCGATTAGAACAACAGTAAAAGGAATTCCTCAAGTAAGTGAAACTTAAGTGTACGTACTAGACATCACGAAAACGGGTAACGGTAGAGTACAGACAGGAACATTACATTATACTTTTTTTTACGAGTATAATTTGTGGATAAAATTTGGTTACATTAAATTACAATTTAAAAATACGGAGTTACATTTTATTAATTACTAGAATGGAAGAAGCGATCCAGAAAATGTCGGAAGTATTAACGCACTTGGTTCAATGTCGAGAACGGCAATCAAACGCTGACAATGCAGACTATAGGGGTGTTTAATTAGCACCGTTTGATGAGTCGGATGAAACTTTTGAGTCCTACGTCGAAGGTGGAGAAAATTATCTCGAAATTAGAAATCTAAACGATTCCACTGCTGAAAATGATTAAAAGCGTGCGCAAATTTGTTTAAACTGTGTAGGGCCAAAGTTCTACCACACATTTGCATGTCTTACGGTTGCGGAGTCTCCCAAAAGTAAAACGTTTACAGATTTAGTAGATATTGTGAGGGTGCGTGTAAGCCCAAAAGCCAGAGAGGTAACGGAACAGTAAATTTACATTACGTATGCAGCATGAAAGTGAAAGAATCGGTGATTTTCAGGCAGTGTTAAAAAGAATTGCATCCAAGTGCAATTTTGTGTGAGACAGCTGCAAGGAGTCAATAATTGCAACCCATTTGCGATCAAAATTTATAAGAGGCACACGTGATAATGAAATTAGAAAGATGGCAGTATGTTATAGCTTGCACGCTCCGTGCTCCAATGGAGAGAGCGCGCGCAGGTGTGTATTATAAATAAAACTCGCACAATCACTCCTTATCGTGTTTATTATACGTATTTGATCGTTTTCTTTTTTTCAAAACAATAATAATATATATAGTTTTTAGATTCTTTCCTAATTTAATTGTAATTTAATTTATTAAGTTTTCAAATTCTGTAAAGTTAACTTCATCAAATCGCTTTCCGATTTTTCACACTTCAATTTTTATAGATTTATTTCTAATTCTTCAAAATTATTAACTTTAACGGGCCGTTTTCTGATCATTCACCATTAAATTTATTAGATTGCTTTTTATTCTTCAAAATTTACTTTATCAGACCGTTTTCTGACTATTCACAATTCAATTTTTATAGATTTATTTCTAATTCTTCAAAATTATTAACTTTAACGGGCCGTTTTCTGATCATTCACCATTAAATTTAGATTGCCTTTTATTCTTCAAAATTTACTTTATCAGACCGTTTTCTGACTATTCACAATTCAATTTTTATAGATTTATTTCTAATTCTTCAAAATTTACTTTATCGGGCCGTTTTCTGATCATTCACCATTAAATTTATTAGATTGCTTTTTATTCTTCAAAATTTACTTTATCAGACCGTTTTCTGACTATTCACAATTCAATTTTTATAGATTTTCTTGATAACACCCGATTTCTAAACTTATTCGCGCGGCAGTTTAAAAACAGACTCCCTGAGGTTTTGGCAAATTGCACCCAGGTACCCGTGATCGCTTCAAAAGCTCTTTTTCTTTTTACTTTTGCTTTCTCACGACGATGAAAGATCGTACGTGAGAATATGCGAATTATATTATGTGCATTTAATTTGCACGACGAAAAATCATATCCGATTACACGGCATGTAGGTAGGTATACCGTGTGAGTGGAGTGCATTACTGATAACGAAATGCAATCTATGCTAAATTGCATTTTGTTACGACATGCAAATGCATTTTTAAATGCATTTCAAATTTTTGAATGCGACAAAAAAATTTAAATGAAAATTTAAATTTGTATGACTTTTCGTTTTCAGGGTCGAGTTTTCAATACATCAATATATTGTATAGGACAACATATTGATGTATTGACTATATGGTCGTGATTCGGGACGATAGGTACCTGAGTCACAACATCCCTCCCCCCTGGGGAAAAGAAAGTTTTATTTTTGAGAAGAAAACTTTCTTTATATTATGGAAGGAGTGGTTCAAAGATTATCTTATAATATACGCATTACAATGTATATCTACATATTTATATCCTATAGGATAAATTTATAGCTATAGAGCTGTTAAACTTAGGATTGCCTTACCTTATTATAGTTTATAAAAAAAAAATATATGTATATTTTTTTATTATGGCTAAAAATTATTTATCATTTATTTATTTAGTTATTTATTTATTTTATTAAAAAGGAGATGAAGGGGAAAAAAGTTAGTTTTAGTAATTATAGGTAATAATAGAAATTAATTTGTATAACATATTTTCTTATAGTATTAATAACTGCTACTTATTTATTTATTTTTAGAAAGAGTTGTGCTATTATATAAAATATATTACTAGGAAGTTTATGTTTTTCGGTTGTTTTTTTTTTTATCATATTTATTATTATTTATTTATTATTATATTTACTTCTAATTATTCCTTTATTACAGTATACTCATATAAATTATCTTTATATAATTGAAAATCATGTAGCGATGGCAAATTGTTTTTTTTTTTTTATGTTCACCTTTATTTTTTCTCTATCTTTTACAGTTTTTTTTGGAATTGTAACATTTTTCATTTCTTCATCGAAGTTATTGGAAATTGTGTTCTTTTTGAGAAGATGAGGGAGTTATTAGAGTGATAAAATTTAAGGAAAGGAAAAGGTTACTGTTGTCAGTTTGTTAGTGTCCGTAGGTTAGACGTTTTCTGTCGTTTTCCTTTTAGGTGCTGGGGTTATTTTGAAATTAAGTTTTCTTGGTGCAGGCCTAGGCACATTTTCTAGTTCATCTAGAGAAAGTATTTTCCGTGATTTATAGATTTTTTGTTTGTATTTCACGTACAAATGCGCACATAGAATTGAGATGACTAATGCAATCGTTATATATGATAATGTATAGTGGTGGATATGATGATTGTTGATTGGATTGAGCGGAGTTAATTCCTGCTCTTTTTGCGAACGAATGGATTCTAGAACTTTTTTTAGATCCGCGTTTGTTGAAATATTTAAGGGATTTGTTTTTATAAACGTTTCCATGGGAGAAGACGTCATCTTCCATATTATATTGGAAATGTTTATCGTTGGGATAAAATGGGAATTGAATTTGGACATTTTTACGTTATGTCCGTGCAGGATGAATTCCTTGCTGCGAACATAACAACCGGGATTGATGTGCATTGTTCCTATTCCATGCAGGGTTTGTGAATTAATGTAATCTTCACAAATAATGTCTATGTGGAGGGATCCTTTCAGGGAGAAAAGCCAAGCGTTCTGTTGTGATAATTGTGTCCAATAGTAATCCTGTGTCAAGATCAGAATTTTACATTCTTGTGTAATAGGTTCCTTCTTTAGTAGATTCACTTCACATTGGTTTGTTCTTGTATTAGTGTTTAGAATAGGGGATGAAATTTTGCAGTAGAAATGTATATGATCCAACGTTGCGCAATTATGAATATCCTGAAGCGTTAATTCAACAAAATGCTCGCGATTGTAGTCTATTAATATGTATTCCTTCGATGGTTCGATATATACGAACGATTCGTTAAGGAGTGTCGGTAACGGAATTGCTTTGAATATTTGGTATGGTTCCTTGAATGGAAGTGGAATTCGGAGCTCAATAATTATTTTATTATTAAAAATATTTGCCGAAATTGTACTTAATTTGTAAATTTGTGATAAAATATTGTCTCTGAAATTTATAGGAAGCATCATTGAATTTGGTAATTCTTGCCTGATCTTTGATAAAAGATCTTCAATATTTTTCGGTGATACTAGTGTGGGATGGAATTTTCCATGCTTGGAATCTGTTAAAAGATCTATTAATTCCGACTGGGTATTTTGGTACCTGAATACCATTAACGAGACTAGCGAGATTAAGGATTCAAGTTCAATTGATATTTTGTTATCCAACGTTCTGTTTTCCATTGATGATATAGTTATCTGAATTGATATTAACTTTTTATGCATAACCAGAAATTCCTTCTCAATTGCGGTTTTAGTTTTGTTGAAAATATTTGTGGTTGCTTCGATTATCGCAGTTTGGCTTTTCATAAGTGATAGGAGGGAGTTTTGGTTTAAGGTGAGATTACGGATTTGCTCATCATAAATCTTGGCATCATCTTCGTTCAATGTGCCGAAAAGAGCTTTAGAGATTGAGCCTATAGCATTGAAAAGTGCTCTGTGTTTTCTATTTTGGGTCACAAGTAACATATTCTTATATTCTATGTTTGCTAATATAAGATTAATTTGTAACAACGTACCGTTACAAGTGTGGCTCAAGGCTGCGTATTTGTCCAGTTTCAGGCAGGTCGCTGTAATTTGTTGGGCTATGAACTGAATGTTGTTGAATTCCGATTTGAAATTCGCCAGGTCGTAGAATGTCACTATCTTCCACTCGTTTGTGTAGAGATTGGCTCTGCCAATCTCTTCGAAGTAAATGCCTGCAGTAGCATTTAGCTGATTGACTTCTATCCCTGAGCCATAGACGAAAGGGATGTAAATTAGAAAGAATGCTGTATGCATCATTTTGGAAACCTGGAAGATGACACTATGTTAATATCTCTGAATGATATTTGAAGACTATGAAGTTTTTACTCTGAGAAAAGTTTTAGGTCATTGTTATGGACTCTTTTGTTTTTATTATTGATATTAATAGTGGAATTTTCGGGGGAATTAATTTCCATTATCTCATACGGACCTGACCATAGTGGTGAGAATTTGTTCTCTCGAACTCTGCTCTTAAGTAGGACTTTATCGCCTACCATAAAAGATTTTTGGACGGAGTTCTTATCGTATTGCAATTTTGACTTTTCTTTGTTTGCCATGGCTATGTCCTTAGCTATTTTGAAGCTATGTTGTAGACGCGCTTTTAACTCGTTTGCATAATTGTCATAATTATAGCAAACGGTTGGAGAAGATTTCAAATTATTTGGAATTTCGGCTGGGAATCCGTACAGGAGTTCGCGGGGAGTATAATTAGTACTCGAATGAGGGGTTGTATTATATACAAACATGGCATAAGGAATCCATGTATCCCAGTCTTGTGGATCTTTTGCTACATAAGATCGGAGATATTCTGCTAAGGTTCTGTGGCTTCTCTCCAATGCACCATTCGTTTGAGGGTGATATGGAGTTGTTTTGAGCCTTTTAATTCTCAGCAATTTAGATACCTCGACGAACATGCCACTTATGAGGTTAGAACCTTGATCTGTGAGGATACTTTCTGGAATACCATGTCGACAAACTATCGTTGTCGTGAAGGCTTCCGCTAATGTCTTAGACTCGGTGTCGACTATGGGAATAGCCTCTGAAAATTTTGAAAGGTCGTCTTGAAATGTAAGGATGTATTTGTTTCCAGAATGAGAAATTGGGAGAGGTCCTACAACATCTAGGTACACTCTTTCGAAAGGTTTGGAGCTAATGCTCGAGATTTTCATTGGAATTTTAGGGTTTCTGGATACTTTGTTCACCTGACAAAGTTTACATTTCCTTACATATTTGACCACGTCATCTGACATGCCAGGCCAGTAGAATTGCTTTTTGATTCTTTTAATAGTACGGGAAATACCTTGATGGCCTCCCGTTGGTAATGAGTGAAAATCTTTTAAGACTTGTTCGATGTCAATAATGTCTGATAAATATTTAATTGAATCCTGATGCAGTTTTATGCTTATTTGCTTATTAGCGAAGATTTTGGTAAAAACGGTTTTAATAATTATTAGATTCTGTGGATCTAATATAGGGAAGGAGATATTAATTTGTTTTAACTGATTTGCTTCTGTGTATGAGCAGATCTCAGTTAAAATCTTTTCGAGGTCTGATCTATCTCTTTGCGATCGACAAGGTAAATTAGTTTTTGATATAATTATTGATGAGTCTTTTTTCTTGAAGAAGTTCAGTTCAGTTTCTGAGAGTGGGGATTTATCTGAAAATTTTAGTTTCGAATCCAATACTCTTTCAAGTTCTGTATCTTGCATTGGCAAGATGAAAAATTTAGGATTCGCATTTTTAGTTAGTAAAAGAGGAAAATTAGTCTCAGTTATTATGACTGAGGAATTGTTTACAGGTGATGGATTTGGGTTTGGAGTAGTTACACTTGCGTTGGGTGTATTTATATTCACCTGAGCTCTGGCTTGATTTCTAGTTACCACATTTATGCAGGTGGTAGGTTTTGCGAAATTTTCGCTATTATCTGGAATAGCTCTACTGAGAGCGTCTGCATTTGTGTTGAGCTTACCTGATTTGTGGACTATCTTGTAGTCATATTCCTCAAGACGTATTCTCCATCTCATCAGTCTTGAGGAGTGATCTTTCAGATTCATGAGCCATACTAATGGTTTATGGTCAGTTATAATTGTAAACTGTCTGCCATAAACGTATGGTCTGAATTGCTCAACTGCGAAAACGATAGCTAAGAGCTCCTTTTCTATTGTTGAGTAACGAGTCTCTGCACCATTGAGAACTCGGCTCACATAGGCGATTGGATGATCTCCTTGATCATCAACTTGTGAAAGGACTGCTCCGATGGCGTAGTCACTGGCATCGGAGGTGACAAAAAATTCTTTGTCAAAATCGGGATATGATAGAATTGGTGCTGAAATTAATTTATTTCGTAATTCGCAAAACGCTTCATCGCAAATTGCATCGAACTTGAAGGGTGTATCTTTTTTCAAAAGATTTGTGAGTGGTTTAGCTATCTTCGAAAAATTTGGTATGAAGCGGCGATAGTAGCCGACGAAACCAAGGAAAGCTTTTATATCTTTTTCCTTCTTCGGTCTGGGATAGGACTGAACTGACTTAATCTTCGCTGGGTCTGGTTTGACTCCATTTTCTGTAATAATGTGCCCTAAGTACATAATTTCCTTTCTTAGGAAGTGGCACTTGTCGGGTTGAAGTTTGAGGTTGAAATCACGAAGGCGGCTAAATACTGCTGTGAGTCTGGAATTGTGGTCCTTGAGATTGTATCCATGGACTACAATATCGTCCATGTATACGAAGCAATAGATGCCTTGAAGGCCAGATAGAACATTGTTCATGGCTCGTTGAAAAGTTGCAGGGGCTCCTTTTAAACCAAATGGCATACGATTGTATTCGTAGTGGCCATAGGGTGTGCTAAAGGCAGTTTTCTCCCTGTGCTTCGAGTCCATTTTTATCTGGTGAAATCCACTGGCTAAGTCGAGTGTGGTAAAATATTTCGACTTCCCCAACTGGTCTAATATATCAGTGATATTAGGCAGTGGGTACGCATCGCCAATAGTAATGTCGTTAATACGACGAAAGTCTACCACTACTCGCCACTTTTTGTTTCCATTCTCATCTGGTTTTTTAGGAACCAGGAGAAGTGGAGAATTCCAGGGACTATGGGATGGTTTTATGATATCTGACTCAAGCATTTCGTGTATTTGCCGGTTTATTTCTATTCGGCTTGCTTCAGGAAGTCTATATGGCTTGGTATAGATGGGCGGTTTATCTCGGAGTGTTTCGATTTTGTGGGTTATCGCATCTGTATAAGATAGGAAATCCCCTTCTATGAAGAAGAGATCGTTGAATTCCCTACAGATATTGCGAATACTTTCAGATTCTTCTGAATTACAGTGATCCAATTTTATAAGGTTTTGCAGTTTAATTATTCTGCCCTTAATTGGATCTCTGTCAGAGTCTGTGGAGATGACCACAAAGTCGTCCAAGTCTTGGTAAACTGGGTTCACCTCGTAAGGTGCCAGATCGGCGTCCTCCTCATTTGTGTTGAGGATTAGGACTTTTGCCATACCGTTGACTGGTTCGACTATCGAATTTCCAAGAAATAAACCTGGCCTTATTTCCTTCCTGCAACAGACCGATTGATTTTGAATAGAAGGAGTTGGAATTTCAATAATGGATTCTGATCGAGCCGGAATTTTAAATGATTTTAATTTATCCGATTCTTTCGGATTTCTAAAAGGAAGGAGATATGATTCCAACTTTTGTGGAATTTGGAAGGAGTTATACGACGATTCCGACTTGATCGAACTTGAAGGAGATAAAACTTTATTGAAATTCTTTGACTTCTTTGATTTTATCTTGGAATTCACTTTTTGTGAATCTATTGATGAAGGAGATAAAATTTTACTAAATGTAGCTTTTTGTGCGGCTGTAGGTGGAGATATACTTTTACGCACTTGTTTCATATCTTGTGAAGCTTTGGATGGAGATTGATTGTTATTTAATTCAGCCTTTTTTCTGGCTATAGATGGAGATAGATTTTTACCTTTATGCTTCATTTCTTGTGAAGCATTAGCTGGCGATCGATTTGCATTGCTTTTCGAAGCAATTGATGGAGATAGATTTTTATTAGTATTTATATCGGAGAATGTTATCTCCGTATATAAAAGACTTTTTGTTTGAGACCTCTTTTCTGGGTCTTCGCTTTTCAAATAAACGTATGGATAGTTATTGTAATATTCTTCATAAGGATAACATTCATTTGAATCATTTATTTCTAAAGAAATATATTTATTTTTATAATTGATACTAGCATTGTATCGAGATAAAAAGTCATGACCAAGCAGGCCATCGTATGAGAGGTTGGAGTTATTTCCCACTATTTGAAATGGGTGCTCTAGGATGGAGTTATCTTGCGCAGATTCCAGAGTTAATTTCGCGAAGATGAGTCCTTCTGTAGAAGTTGACTCTGTAAACAAAGTATTTATATTGCAGACAGCATCTCTGTAGCAGATACTGTCTGGTTTCAGTGGATGGAGTTTTATTAAGCTGATCTCTGCTCCTGTATCAATCAAAAAGGTAAGCTTCGGAGCAGAACAGATGTCGACAGGCAAGGAAAGCGTTAGTGAATTTTTATTTATTTGAACGGGGATTTGAATTAATTTCTTGCTGCCTATTTTTCCGTCGATATTGTGTCGGGGTTCCTGTGGACTTGTGCTGTAGTTTGTATGTGCGAGGGGTTGCCGAATGAGACCCCCCGCTGCATCCAGTTTCCCTGCCTGGATGCCGATGGAGTTTTGTTATTCTTCCTGTTCGGAGATGGTGATCTAGCCGAGATATTGGCATTATTATATCTCGGCGGTGGAGTTCGACCTTCTCGGAATACTGGCTGCTGCCAGTTCCTATTTTGAGGCTGTCTGTCAGCCGTGTTTGTTGGTGGAGTATTTTTCACCTTTTGGAAATCATTTTGATTTCCTGGGCTGTCGTTAAAGCGATTATTATTCGCAGTTCTTGTCCTGCATTCCTCGATTGTATGTCCCATCCGATGACAGTATCGACATGAGGGCGATTGTGATGGATATTTAATTTTATTAAAATCTGGAGAGCATTGTATTTGGGGGTTTAGCTTTGGAACTGCCTTGAAATTTTGCGTGGTGCGTTGTATGACTGGGCAACTTGATGCAGCATGCCCCAGTCTATTGCATTTGAAGCAGCGAAGACTTGAATTTATTGTTTGCGCAAATGGAGTTTGATGTGTCTTGTTTTGTGCTTGAGAAACAAGTTGTTTCTGCTCTAAGCGTGATGCATGCTCCAAGATGTGTGATTTTAATACAGAAAAGGATTTTTCGGAATGCACTTTGGCTAAAGTTTGGAGCTGTTGATTGGATAATCCGTCCTCTATTGCTCTTACGGCCTGGCTCTCATTATCTTTTAATAAAGATTTTAGGAGTACTTTATCTGTTGTGTAAGAGTGGGTTGCCTCATTTAATCTTGATAGGCTTGTGTTAAGTCTTTGGAGAAAATCCATTACTCTTTCCCCTATTTTCTGCTTGCAATTATTTAATTGCGATTGTAGGGCGGATCTGGAAATTTTTTCTTCGAATGTCTGTTTTAAAATTGATTTTAGAGTAGGCCAATCTTCGACTTGATTGTACCTGTAGATATCGTATGCCTCTGCAGATAATTTACTCCTTATTAAGCTAAGGAGGGAGTGTTTTTCGTTTGCCGTCGATGCCGTCGCGTATATATCATCACAACTTGAAATGAATTTGTGAAGATCTTTGGGATTTCCATTAAAGTTGGGAATTAACGATCTAGCTTCTGATAGAAAGATGGTAGATTGGTCTCTAAAGGAGACATTATGATGATGGTCTGTAAAGTTATGTGTATTATTCGATACGTTTTGGATTCGAGAGTCCAATTGTTCTTGAAGGGCAATTATCGTGTCTGTGTATGATGTTTCTACCTCGGCGTAAACATCATTTTTGAAATATTCATGCACCAAATCATTAGGGCCGGTATATGAAATTATTTCACTATGTGTTGCCTCAAAATCATCCCAGTATTTGTGTAATGAATTGATCTTTTGTGTCAGATATGTCTGGGTCGCAGTTGATAATAAATTAAAATTGATCGATTGTATAATTCGTGATATAGACTTTTGCCTATGATCCTGCAGTCTGAACCGTACTGTATTTGACTGATCTTTGTCTGTATTGTCTTGGGTGTCAGCTGCAGGTGTTTTTTGCGAAGTCTTGGGGGGTGGAATATAAAATGGGTTATTTGTGCGTTCTGTGTGGATTGATATGGACTTCAGCCTATCAGATAGGGTTACCTTGGTAAGATTATACCAGTCCTCAGTCTTGTCGTAGCATGACTGTTTGAAATAGTCATGAGAATCATCAAAATCTTCATGGTCTTGAATCAGGGATTCAATTTTTTCAAATGAAGCCCACAATTCTTCCAAGTTTTGCAGTTTTTCAGAAGTAAATTCTGCAGTCCTTTTGCCTTTATTGGCTCTATGATAATCGGACAGAATTTGTCTAATTTCTGCCGTTTTTGGGACTTGTGACAAGCAAAGCTCATCGAAAGATTTGTTTTCATCTGTCATGATTGATTGTACTGCACTGTTGTTTTATAGGGCGTAAAAATTGGGAAGAATCAGAAGAGATAAAAGGTAATGTTTTGGCACAAAATAACTGTACAAATGTACAATAAATATGTGGAATGTAAAGATAAAAATGCTCGATTGCAGTTATAACGAAAATCATTAAAAGAAAACGAAATTGTATACATATGTAAGTATGTAGGTTTTTTTTTCAAATGTGGGATAAACACAGTAATATGAAGGTGGATAATTTGTTGAATTTGTCAATAGAGAGGACAAAAAACGTTTTTAACCAAATTTTTTTTTTTTGCAAATTACAGCGAGAGAAGTCATAAAATCTCAATAAAGCAAAAACGTATGCTTATTTATCTCTGTTATTTTTTTTATTTTTTTATTTATTATTTAGCTAATAAAAACAAAAATCGCTCTTTCCAACCAAAATCTTTCTCCTGATCGATAGGTATATGAAGATCTATCGCAGGGGATCGATATTTGATTTTATTTGAAGTCCTCTGACCAGCAAGCTCACTAAGTCTTACCGCAGAGGTCGCTTCTAGGAATAGCGTATATTTAAATTTGATAATTTGATAAAATCCTGTATTTTTACCGAGTAATTTTAGACAACAACAACAAATATAACGAATTAATTGGGGAGATAAAAGTTAATTTTAAGGAATATGATAAAAAATTTTTTTGATATATCCGTCGAGTGGTGGATTTTGTTTTACGTTTTTTTTTTTAATTAGTTAAAACTAAAATGCTAATTTTAGAGCACAATTTTAAATAAAAATAGGAAAAATTTTGGATCTACCTTAGCTTTTATCCTAATAATTATTTGCTCGGTCGAATGTTGTTGTAGAATGATGAATATGATACGTCGCGCGTCCTGGGCGACGATTTCTTGGAGATTTAGAGTTGGATGCTTTTATTGCTGCAGATGAACGATGAAATTTATACGTCAGATATCTAAGTCAATGATCCGAAGTCTTCCTTCTAGGAATCGTCTAGTTGAGGCAGGGATGAAGCCTCGCAAGGGTCCCCCGTTGAGCGCTATGGCGCTTAAACTGTTTGTTTCCTCTAAGTACCTTACACTGGGTACCCGGGCTTACTATTTTTTATTATTTTATTATAGATTTTTATTTTACTAACTTTTTTTATTTTTTTTTTTATTTATTTTGTTAAGCTGTTAGATCACTTCTGTGTTTCATGTGAGAATTTTTTCCAATTCTGAATTAATTAAATGTGGTTTTAAAATTGTTTTAAGTCGCAGTTCTATTATTATTATATTTTTTCTTGAATCTATTAAATTATATTATATAGATGCCTGGTTTAGTTTTTTAAATTTTGCTGCTACTAGAGTGTTGTTTCGTTTTTTTTTTTTATACATATATATTATTTTTCAATTTTAATTTAATTAGAGTTATTTATTGGCACTGGCTTTTTATTTGGAGACCGCTGCCACCAGTTGTTATAACTGTGGCCGGATTTTATTTAATATTTTTATTTTATTTATTAATTGGCACTGATTCGATATGGGGTAGGAACACCGCTGCCACCAAAATGTTATAGCTTGCACGCTCCGTGCTCCAATGGAGAGAGCGCGCGCAGGTGTGTATTATAAATAAAACTCGCACAATCACTCCTTATCGTGTTTATTATACGTATTTGATCGTTTTCTTTTTTTCAAAACAATAATAATATATATAGTTTTTAGATTCTTTCCTAATTTAATTGTAATTTAATTTATTAAGTTTTCAAATTCTGTAAAGTTAACTTCATCAAATCGCTTTCCGATTTTTCACACTTCAATTTTTATAGATTTATTTCTAATTCTTCAAAATTATTAACTTTAACGGGCCGTTTTCTGATCATTCACCATTAAATTTATTAGATTGCTTTTTATTCTTCAAAATTTACTTTATCAGACCGTTTTCTGACTATTCACAATTCAATTTTTATAGATTTATTTCTAATTCTTCAAAATTATTAACTTTAACGGGCCGTTTTCTGATCATTCACCATTAAATTTAGATTGCCTTTTATTCTTCAAAATTTACTTTATCAGACCGTTTTCTGACTATTCACAATTCAATTTTTATAGATTTATTTCTAATTCTTCAAAATTTACTTTATCGGGCCGTTTTCTGATCATTCACCATTAAATTTATTAGATTGCTTTTTATTCTTCAAAATTTACTTTATCAGACCGTTTTCTGACTATTCACAATTCAATTTTTATAGATTTTCTTGATAACACCCGATTTCTAAACTTATTCGCGCGGCAGTTTAAAAACAGACTCCCTGAGGTTTTGGCAAATTGCACCCAGGTACCCGTGATCGCTTCAAAAGCTCTTTTTCTTTTTACTTTTGCTTTCTCACGACGATGAAAGATCGTACGTGAGAATATGCGAATTATATTATGTGCATTTAATTTGCACGACGAAAAATCATATCCGATTACACGGCATGTAGGTAGGTATACCGTGTGAGTGGAGTGCATTACTGATAACGAAATGCAATCTATGCTAAATTGCATTTTGTTACGACATGCAAATGCATTTTTAAATGCATTTCAAATTTTTGAATGCGACAAAAAAATTTAAATGAAAATTTAAATTTGTATGACTTTTCGTTTTCAGGGTCGAGTTTTCAATACATCAATATATTGTATAGGACAATATATTGATGTATTGACTATATGGTCGTGATTCGGGACGATAGGTACCTGAGTCACAACAAGTACCACTTTTGAAAAAAGCTTGCACGAGCAATACAGGCACCTAAAAGTTAAAGTAGAGAGATTCGATGAAATGTTCATAAGTTGATACATGCTTTAGGGACGCAAGATTCACAGCTTAAAGGCAATGCTAATAAGCACAAGAATGAGAGTCGCTTTGAAAATTACGCTGAAGTAAAGAAGAGTTTCGGGAATTGCTTTAAGTTTGGGAGACCAAATCATAATGTTAGTGAATGTAGAGAAAAGAACTTGAGATGCGTGAGTTGCAAAAAGCAAAGTCATGTAGCTGCGGTATGTTTAAATAAGAGGAATGGTCAAAGGTACAGTAAGTCTGCTACGTGCCAAAAGCAAATTCAAATTGAAGAGGAGGAAGAATACGATAAGTATTTGTATATCAACAGTGTATTGAGTTGCAATCAAGTTGATGGTGGAACATTTTTACAAAAGAATCACATTGATGGAGTTGAATGTGTTACGGAATATAATACCGGCACGGCAGTATCAACATTATCTGAAGATACTATGAAGAAACTACTACCAAATAAACTTTATTCACCAACAACAGTAAGGTTGAAAACATATACGGGAGTAGTTATCTAACCAAAAGGATTATGTGCCTACAGTTGAAGTTTCGTGCAATGGACAGAGGGTGAACTGTATGTGCTAGGCCAGAACGTATGTCTGATTCTTGGAAGTGACTGGAAAAGGGGGCTAAGTGTGAAGATAAACGCAATGTCCGGAAATATAGCTGAAATAAGTGAAAATGAATGTAAAAAAAAATATTAATAATTTACTCAGAGATTACAACATAATTTTTACATCCACAGTGGGAGAGATACCAAATATAAAGTGCTCCATCACATTCATATAATCGAAAGTACAGCCAATATTTTTTAAACGAAGGCCTGTTTCATACGCGATGAATGAGGAAATAGAAGCAGAAATCGAACGACTTACCCAAGTAGACATTATTGAAAAGGTAGCTCATTCTCCATGGGGGACACCAATAGTTCCCGTGGTAAAAAATTGCCGGTCATTAAGACTATGTGCTGACTATAAGGCGATGATAATAAGGTTATCAGGGACGACACGTCTCCAATTCTACGCATAGAGGATATATTTGCTAAAATGGAAGGTGGCCATTACTATTGTGTTTTAGATTTGCACCAAGCATACCTACACATGGAAACTGATGAGCAAAGCTCAATTTTGCAAACCATTACTACTTACAAAGGAACTGATAAATTAAAACGATTTATGTTTGGTGTGAAAGTTAGTCCAAACACTTGGCAACGTTTCATGGATAATATTTTACAAGATCTGCATGGTGTTACTTACTTTTTTGATGACATACTCGTACAGGCTTCAACGTATGTCGAATTAATTACAAATCTTGATGCTACATTTAAACGTCTTCACGACAATGACTTGCATGTGAATAGATATAAGTGCTAATTCTTGTTGAACAAAATCACATACTTGGCTCGCGTGATAGTTCAAGAAGGAATCAAACCAATACCAGATAAAATTACAGCAACAATACGGAGTAAGCGTCCAAATAACGTATCGCAACTTCGAATCTTTCTAGGGCTTATTAAATACTATCAAAAACTTATACCAAATTTATCAAGTAAGTTAGCTCCTTTACATATTTTATTAAAAAAGGGGAAAATGTTCTGTTGGAATTGAAAATGCGAAAGCGACCTAGCACGATTAAAAGCTTAAATTACAACTCCTAAAACACTTAATATATACGATGCTAGTCTTCGTCTTATATTAACGACTGACACTTCAACTACTGGGTTAGGTGCGGAAATTTCTCATTTATGAAAAAATTGAGAAGAAAGACCAATTGTATTTGCATCTTCTTCTTTAATCAAAGCTGAGTTGAATTACTGTCAACTCAACAAGGAAGCTACGGCCATTTATTGGGAACTTCGAAAATTTTTTCAATTCTGTTATGGCAGAAAAAGTAAGAATATTACGGATCACAAGCCTTTGACTAGAATATTGAATCCAAATAAAGATCTACCTGCATCATCGGCACTACGGTTACTACATTATGCCACCTTTATGTCTGCATTTAATTATGAGATCTGGTATAGAAGAACAACTGACCATACAAATGCAGACTTTTTGTCCAGGTTTCCTCTCGAGCAAGGCCAACAGCAAAGTAATGTGCAAGATACACAGTCCACATTCGTAATGAACCAAATTGAAACACATACAGTTACATACCAAGAGATTAAACGAGAAACGCAAAGAGATAAGGAATGAATAGAGTATTACCAAGCTCTTCAAATAGGTAAACCACCCCCTTGGGCGAAAGCATTGACAGCTTTTCCCTACAGAATGGATGCATATTTAATGATGTTCGAGTGATGATACCCGCAATGCTTAGAAAAATAATTCTGGATGAATTACACACGGCTCATATTGGAATTGTTGAAGTGAAAGGTCTAGCAAGAAGCCACATTTGGTGGCGACGTATCGACAAGGATATAGAAGCGATGTGCCGGAAATATTTTAATTGTGCCATCACCCAAGAAGATACAAAGAAAACATCCATTCATACCTGGGAGAATCCGAAAGAGCCAAGGCAACGCTTACATATTGATTACACAGGTTCTGTATGTGGCACGTATTCATTAATTGTGGTTGACGCATATACGTTAGAATTTTTACGAAAGTTATTCTGCAGATTTGGAACAGTAGTTACGGACATGGATCCACAGTTTATATCCAACGAATTCGAAAAATTCGTTAAATCAAACTGAACGATATGCAAGAATAATTATACAAGGTTTAAGAGCAATGAAGGACGAAAGAGGTGCTACTGACGAAAAATTATATAGATTATTAATGTAACTAAGAAAATCTCCGAGCAGTATGACGGGAATTAGCCCTGCCGAATTAATATTTTGTCGTCCAATGAGAACAAGAACTGACCTTGTCAAAAGAGACTTGCGAAATGAAATTGTAGAAGGGAATACACCTGTTAACCCGCCAAGCATACCTCAATGTTAAATAGGCGACAAGGTCCAAGTGCCAGTCTACACAAACAAACAAATTAAATGAAAGCTTGGCCTTTTGTGGACAAAAAGGTGTGTCTTAAACTACAAGATTTTGATAGATAATGAGAAGTACCTACAACATGTAGACCAAATTAGAATGACGAATTGCGAGCTTCGAAACCATCGAGTTGTATTCTTCAAAAATAACCTCATCACCGAACATCAGGAAGAACCTAACAGAATATGCAGAAGTTATCCTAGCCCAATTGACAGACTAATTTTATCAACTTCTGACTTAACTGACATTACTGATACACCTAAAGTTTCGAGATATATTAATGGGGACACAAAAGAAAGACACACTTGGGAACTATTGGTCCAGACAATTATGCTGAGTCATCAACGTAGCAGCTCTAGCCAAACATCCTACAACAAGAGGATGTAGTTGTAGTGTAGCCAAATTTAAGACGTTCGACGAGGATTAGAAGAGCTCCGGAACGAAGCGAAAGCTGTTAGATATACTGCAACCATACGGGTGTATGCATAACATCGAATCTACCGCAATACTAAATACCATCATCATCCAATCTTTCCATACCGATAAGAGAAGCTTAACCGTAGAAAAATTATCAATGATTGAAAACATCCGTACTGCAGTGAATTTCATTTAAGCAACATCACTTAGTCTGTATAATCTATTATTGAATTGTAAAGTACCCAAAATGAAATATATTAGTATAGTTTTCATTTAAATGCATAGTTATTAATTGCTGGAATCCTAAAAATACCACAGATTTAACATCAGAAACCTTAATCACGTGTATAAAGCGATTTATTGCTAGAAGGGGATCAAAACAAATATTTACAGTGATAATGGCACAAATTTTGTAGGATTTAAAAGACGCTTTAATGAAACTCACAGTCTTTTCATATCATTGTGTCAAGACTCATTACCAATAACTTCCTTTCTAGCATTTCATGATATTTCATACTTCCAGCTGCTCCACATTTGGGCGCCATATGGGAGGCAGAAGTACAACTGGCGAAACAAAGCTTACGTACGAAGCACTATCTACCCTACTCGCGCAGATTTAAGGTCTCCTAAACCCCAGACTACTTACATCGATTACAGATGACATTTCCTCTCTAACGCGCTAACTCCAGCACACCTTCTAATCGGTTAACCGCTGGCTACTCTTCCTGAAATCCCAATAGAGCAACATTTGGCTTCCATTGTAGAAAAATGGCGACTACTACAAGAAGTGCATTAGCATTTTTAGCCCAGATGTCTCCAGCAATGTTCTAAATGGAATAAGTTCCGAGATGATCTGGCCGTAGGAGGTTTGGTTACTATAAAGGAAGACCATATTCCACCATCTGCTCGGATCTTCGGTCGTGTTACGCAAGCTCATCCTGGTCGAGATGGTTTAGTTAGGGTCGTAACTTTAAAAACAGCACGAGGAGAAATTAAAAGACCAATTTCGAAATGTTCCCAACTTCCAGAATATACAGAAATCATTAGTAAATTACCTTTAATTAGTTCAAATTGCAATTGCTAGTAGTTATCAGTTGGACATAATTGAAATTATTTTATTTTTATTTTATTGAAATCTAATATGCCAATTCAACTTGAAACAATTTATTTTCTATGCACTTATCATGACGAAATTGAATCTTTGGTTTTGCTTATAAGTATATTTATTGTTTTACCATCTGTTTGAATTAACGTACTTATGGGCCAACAAACTTGTTAAAGTTTCTTATATAGTTTTTGCATTTCATTCTGTGCGGAAGTAAAAGCTATCGGTCGGTCATTAGCAATTTTTTAAGTCGAGAAATAAATGTTAATTTATAAGTTAATTACAATAAATTTAATCTATAGACAAAGAATTCGAATTATCATTTCAAGCAACCGCATTCTTACTAATCCTAGCATTAAAATTGCCGTGAAAATAAGGCTTCATAGCTAGGTTTGCACGTAATACACCGACAGTATCTGTCTTCCTGGCTAAGGTATACGCCATCGCAACGGCTGCGAAGCTTGCCCTTGATATGGAAGTCAGGAGAATGAATTCCCACCCTTTTAGATAGTAAGGGGGCCTTGATGGCTCTAAGTGGCCCTCGGATAACATATAAGTCACTGACTACAAGACGTCCTCGTATAAGCGATGTATCAACAACATTGTGTCTCTGGAATAGGCACTTGCTAACACGACAGACTTGTTAGCCAAAGCTGGCTCTAGCTCTCCCTTTTATAACGTCTTCAGCGAGCGGCTCTCGCAACAAAGTGAATATTTGCAGGGAGCATTTTTCAGCAACGATGGGTGAACCTGTGCACTCTCAGCTATAATGAACTTTTCCTTGATGGAAAAAATATGACGTTCACCTACTTTCTCTTTACTTCACACGTATTTAACTAAGATGGGTATTATTGACAGTCTCGATTGTCTATCCTGCCTGGATGGAGAGCTTGAGATAGCCGATCATTTTCTGCGCCCTTGCCCGACCTTTGCCTGAGGCAGGTTCGATATTCTTCTATCTGCGGATGTGCTAGAAATCTTAGCTCACGTAGACATGATGCGCATCTTTAAGAGGACAGGAGGATTTTTCTCAGGATTTTTTTTTGTTAGATCTGTTACTCCCTTGTCTAAAAAAAAATTACCCAAGGAAAGATAATTCGGGGCTCTAGGAATTTGTAGGGCTTTTACCTAATTGATTGGCGTCAACGTGCAAGGCGTTTGCTCCCAAGTGGGGAAGGAAGGAAAAAAGTTTATTGATGGCATTATAACTTTAAAACGTGAAGCGTCCAGCGAAGATTCCTTTATTTGTTCTTCGTACCTTTGAGCGATGCCATTATTGCTACCAAATACGTTTAGATGAAGCTTGCTGGCATACTTTTGGCAAAGACATATGAAAAAGTTCAAGAATATTTTTTGGTTTATAGGGTGTTATCACTTCTCACATTAATGCTTGTTCCGAATAAAAATCAGGTTGACCAATTTTTAAGACTTTAATAATTGCTGTATTGTTGCATTATATTGTCATTTAATTACAATATTTTCTAATGATGAGTGGGTGCATAAATAAATAGTAATAGTGCAAATAAGAAAAATGAAGTAAAAATATCGATTTTGTTAAAATTAAGAGGCATTAAGTTTTTTTTTTTAATTTAAGGTGCTAATTAAGGTAATTATGGAAACAGGGAAAAAACTAATATTATAATTGAAGTGTTCCATCGCTTTCTCTGAATACTTTTATTACGTAGTTTTAACTAGCTAAGCAAGGTACCTACTTTGAAATTATCTCTTCATATTGACTCAATATCACTGTTTCCATTTCTTTGATAAAAATTCATTAAACATTTTGAGTGTCATCTCATTAAGAGCGTCGTAAATTTGGACAGTTGATAATTTTTGCCTTAGAAATATGCTGATTCCAGGTAAGTTAGATCTTTAGAGTTATTTGACAAAATTATAGTCTAATTTTAATACATTTCAATCAAGCAGCTTGCTATGTTTTGTGAGAAGCTTTGTATTACACCCAATCGTAATGATATACTACCCCTTAATTAGGAAACCCCTATTACTGTCGCAATGATAGTTTATTATGGTTGACTTAGCTACAAAGCAAGACTAAAAAAAAAATCATTAAAAGTGACACTAACTTAGATAAATTTTTGCTTCAAATGTCACCGTAGCTAATCTCCCGGACGAATTAACGCATTCGGAAAGACTTGGAAGTTGTGTTATATCTTGTAGGGCGAATTACTTTTACCCATTGCAGGCCAAATGGCAAACTTATTTTGTAAGACGCAATTACGATTAAGTACCGTATCAATGATGATGACTCGTAAGCACTTTTCTTTTCTTATGTCCAAAATACGAATTTTTTCAGCACTTCTTGTCCCCGTGTTCTACTAACGGAATGCTTAAAGTTGGTCAAATTTTGGCAATATTACCTTTCTGCTATATAGGACTGATAATAACCACAACTTCGACTTTGGAATATTGTGTGTATCTTTCCCTTTTCGACAGGAGATACTCTGAAGCATCATAACCAAATCCCATGTGGTCTCATTTTAATTTATTACCGATTCATGTCTTCTACCCAAGTATTTTATGCCCTCTCAGTTTCCTTGGGATCAACAGTATCCCTTCGTTTTCAACCAGCATTTGATGGGTGTCATCGAAATTACATTTGTAGATGCTACCACATGCAGTCACATTATTTCGGCTAGCATACAGGAATATAAAAGACAGTACTTACGAATGAAGGATGGAATGGTGGCTTTGAAATCCCACCATGTAAAAGGAAAGCGAAATGTAGAGAAAAAGTGGATGACATTTTAACCATTTATAGGTCCCTTTTATAGGCTTTCCATTTACATTAACGCCGAGAACGTGGTTCGGTCTATACAGGGAACAACGGCAGAAAGAAAGTAAAAAGGCGCGCTTTTATATGCAGAAAAAAACTTCTTGCTGGGGATGAAATAGAAAACACGATAATTCTTGGTAACATGATAGGACATGACACGATAGTAAAACACGTCTGAGGTACTACGTGAATCGAACTGGACATTATTACGGCACCATTGTTGTATATCACGAGTTGCAGCACACTATTAAATAGACTTGACACTGTGCTGCCGTACATATAATAATTAAAGTTTAATGTGGTCCAGCTGGGAGAAAACCAACTTAAAAGATTGGTATGGTGTTGAAGAATGCATTTATTATAAAATACGTCGCTACTTCATGAATTTATTGCAGAAAATATAGTACAAGAATGACCATATGTAAAATCTTTGAACTAGAGTTGATAAAACTCTAGCGGGGTTTCATTTGCATTCTTAATATAATTATAAAATTAAATGGTTGCTGTTTAGGACTTTCATATATTAGAAAAATAATTGAATATGTAATCGAAATGTGCTTGTACTAAATAACACGTCCAAATACAAATATATCGTGATTTGCTTTTGTACGGATAATGCAATTTATAACTAACCGCTAATCCTACCTGCTAGATATTAAATCTAATTCATAGTTCTCCTCAGAATATAATAAAAAAATTTGGTGTTTACTTCGTATTCTGACTTTTTTCCTAAGATGTCTGTGTGTCCTGTGCTACGGTTTAGCAAAGTCAGATACCTGAAAATATGCGAAATCCAAGTAAAGGGTTTTCCCATAAGAGGTGTTATTTTGATATTCAAAGAACAATGCCATTTTTTGAGATAAATGATCGGATCTTTATTTCATTATAAAGAGGAAGGTATGCCAATAATAATACTAAATAACATCAGCCAAATGACCACCACGACCACGCCTACAGGACCATATCCTTTTCATGAAATTTTCCATGACCAAATCCCAAAGTGGCTGCCCTATGTCCTCAATAGCCTCACGAATTCCATCTTTGAGGTCTTGAATCGACGCTGGGCTGTTGGCGTAGACCTTTTCTTTCACGTGGCTCCAAAGGAAGAAGTCGCAAGGTGTTAAGTCACAAGATCTCGGTGGCCAATTGTGATCACCTCTTCCAGAGATAACACGGTCCGGAAACTTTTCCCGTAAAAGATCAATGGTTTCGTTGCTTGTGTGGCACGCAGCGCCGTCTTGTTGAAAGTAAACGTTGTCCAGATCAATACCATTCAATTCCGGCCATAAAAAATCATTAATCATCTGTCGATAGCGCAATCCGTTCACCGTAACTGTTGCTCCAGCCTCATTTTCGAAAAAGTAAGGTCCAATGACCCCGCGGGACCATAAACCGCGCCAAACAGTCACACGTTGAGGATAGGGAGGCTTTTCAACAATAACGCTTGGGTTTTCCGAGCCCCAGATGCGACAATTTTGCTTGTTGACGAAGCCATCGCGGTGGAAATGGGGCTCATCACTCAAAATGAGTTTTCGATGGAATTCCGGATCATTTTCATGCATTTCAAGGACCCAATCAGCAAAGACTCGACGTTGTTGATGATCAGCCGGCTTAAGTTCTTGTGTTAACTGAACTTTATAAGCCTTAAGATCCAAATCTTTATGCAAAATACGGTGTAATGACGATTGTGGAATGCCTAATTCCAAAGAACAACGAGGAATGGACAAACCTGGGTTTTCTTCGACACTTTCTGCTACAGCAGCAATATTTTCGGCTGTTCTTGAGCAACGTGCACGGGTTTTATTCTTCACATCACTAACTTGTCCCGACAGCTCGAATCTTTCTACCAATTTCTGTATTGCGGTCCGACAAGGTGCTTCACGACGACCCAAAAATGTTCTAGTTTTGCGAACCGTCTCTGCCACATTTTCACCATTTATATAGTGAATTTTAATATTTTCAATGCATTGTTGAATCGTGTGTCATTTCATCTTTATTAATGGCGTAGTTTCTTCTTGTCAAATGTCAGAAAATGAGAGCTCCAAAAGTGACATCTACAGAAATAGCGGGCTAATTAAAGTATCACCTCTTATTGGAAAACCGTTTATTTTCATCCTCATCTTGTATTATCCCCCCTACCGAAAGAAGGTTTTTACTTAATTTTTACTCAGGATTTTTTACACAAAAGTAAGCATACAGACCTAATATCATTCCGTGTCGGACGTGATGTTTTAAAAACTCGTTGTCATAGTTTAGTGAATTGTAAACGAAGTGTGTGAAGAAATCAGGAAAATCTTATCAGGAAAGAACGGAACGACCTGGGAAGTGGAACACAACAGCTTTTTCATAAAGCCTAAAATATTTTAATAATTATTTATATATTTAGATGTTTGAAGTGCACTTTAATATATATATATATAATTATAAAGATTGATAATTTACTAATTGAGAGTTTTTGTTTTATAGATTTTTTTTTTCCAGAATATCGTTTGTGTTATTTTAATAATTGCTCTTTTGAGGAAAGTCCACCGTATTTTTGGACAGGATTATTATTTAAATGTTTAAAAGGATCTTCTGAAGGTTTCAAGATATATCATAAGGTGCCACATGGAGTGGTTTCCGAGATATTTTCAAAATATCCTGACCTTTTCTCGATTCGGGAATTTCGTTCGAGATATGTTATAATTCGTTAAATGTTTGTTGTTTTAAGGAAAGTCCACCGTATTTTTGGACAGGATTATTAATCAAACGTCTAAAAGGATCTTTTGAAGGTGTGAAAATGTATTCTAAGGTGCCACATGGAGTGGTTCCGGAGATATTTTCAAATATCCTGACCGTTTCTCGATTCGGGAATTTCGTTCGTGATATATTATAAATTGGTTAATTGTTTGTTGTTTTAAGGAAAGTTTGTTCTTTTAAGGATAGTCCACCGTATTTTTGGACAGGATAACTATTTAAAGGTTTAAAAGGATCTTTTGTAGGTTTCAAGATATATCCTCAAGTGCCACATGGAGTGGTTCCCGAGATATTTTCAAAATATCCTGACCTTTTCTCGATTCGGGAATTTCGTTCGAGATATGCTATAATTCGTTAATTGTTTGTTATTTTAAGGAAAGTTTGTTCTTTTAAGGAAACTCCACCGTATTTTTGGACAGGATAACTATTTAAACGTTCAAAAGGATCTTTTGAAGGTTTAAAGATATATCCTAAGGTGCCACATGGAGTGGTTCCGGAGATATTTTCAAAATAACCTGAGCTTTTCTCGATTCGGGAATTTCGTTCGAGAAATGTTATAATTCGTTAATTGTTTGTTATTTTAAGGAAAGTTTGTTCTTTTAAGGAAACTCCACCGTATGTTTGGACAGGATAACTTTTTAAACGTTTAAAAGCATCTTCTGAAGGTTTCAAGATATATCCTAAGGTGACACATGGAGTGGTTTCGGAGATATTTTCAAAATATCCTGACCTTATCTCGATTCGGGAATTTCGTTCGCGATATATTATAATTGGTTAATTGTTTGTTGTTTTAAGGAAAGTGTGTTCTTTTAAGGATAGTACACCGTATTTTTGGACAGAATAACTATTTAAACGTTTAAAAGGATCTTCTGAAGTTTTCAAGATATATCCAAAATTGCCACATGGAGTGGTTCAAGAGATATTTTCAAAATATCCTGACTTTATCTCGATTCGGGAATTTTGTTCGTGATATATTGGTTTGTTGTTTTAAGGAAATTCTGTTCTTTTAATGAAAGTCCACCGTATTTTTGGACAGGATTACTATTTAAGCGTTTAAAGGGATCTCTTGAAGGTTTCAAGATATATCCTAAGGTGCCACATTCTGTGGTTCCCGAGATATTTTCAAAATATCCTGACCTTTTATCGATTCGGGAATTTCCTTCGTGATATATTATAATTGGTTAATTGTTTGTTGTTTTAAGGAAAGTTTGTTCTTTTAAGGATAGTCCACCGTATTTTTGGACAGGATAACTATTTAAAGGTTTAAAAGGATCTTTTGTAGGTTTCAAGATATATCCTCAAGTGCCACATGGAGTGGTTCCCGAGATATTTTCAAAATATCCTGACCTTTTCTCGATTCGGGAATTTCGTTCGAGATATGTTATAATTCGTTAATTGTTTGTTATTTTAAGGAAAGTTTGTTCTTTTAAGGAAACTCCACCGTATTTTTGGACAGGATAACTATTTAAACGTTCAAAAGGATCTTTTGAAGGTTTAAAGATATATCCTAAGGTGCCACATGGAGTGGTTCCGGAGATATTTTCAAAATAACCTGAGCTTTTCTCGATTCGGGAATTTCGTTCGAGAAATGTTATAATTCGTTAATTGTTTGTTATTTTAAGGAAAGTTTGTTCTTTTAAGGAAACTCCACCGTATGTTTGGACAGGATAACTTTTTAAACGTTTAAAAGCATCTTCTGAAGGTTTCAAGATATATCCTAAGGTGACACATGGAGTGGTTTCGGAGATATTTTCAAAATATCCTGACCTTATCTCGATTCGGGAATTTCGTTCGCGATATATTATAATTGGTTAATTGTTTGTTGTTTTAAGGAAAGTGTGTTCTTTTAAGGATAGTACACCGTATTTTTGGACAGAATAACTATTTAAACGTTTAAAAGGATCTTCTGAAGTTTTCAAGATATATCCAAAATTGCCACATGGAGTGGTTCAAGAGATATTTTCAAAATATCCTGACTTTATCTCGATTCGGGAATTTTGTTCGTGATATATTGGTTTGTTGTTTTAAGGAAATTCTGTTCTTTTAATGAAAGTCCACCGTATTTTTGGACAGGATTACTATTTAAGCGTTTAAAGGGATCTCTTGAAGGTTTCAAGATATATCCTAAGGTGCCACATTCTGTGGTTCCCGAGATATTTTCAAAATATCCTGACCTTTTATCGATTCGGGAATTTCCTTCGTGATATATTATAATTGGTTAATTGTTTGTTGTTTTAAGGAAAATTTGTTCTTTTAAGGAAAGTCCACCGTATTTTTGGACAGGATTACTATTTAAACGTTTAAAATGATATTCTGAAGGTTTCAAGATATATCCTAAGGTGCCACAAGGAGTGGTTCCCGAGATAATTTCAAAATATCCCGATCTTTTCTCGATTCGGGAATTTCGTTCGTGATATATTATAATTGGTTAATTGTTTGTTCTTTTAAGAAAAGTCCACCGAATTTTTGGACAGGATTACTATTTAAACGTTTAAAAGCATCTTCTGAAGGTTTCAAGATATATCCTAAGGTGCCACATGGAGTGGTTCCCGAGGTGTTTTCCAAATATCCTGACCTTTTCTCGATTCGGGAATTTCGTTCGTGATATATTATATTTGGTTAAATGTTTGTTGTTTTAAGGAAAGTCCACCGTATTTTTGGACAGGAGTAGTAATGCTAAGCCAGTTCTGCGCCAAAATCCCATGTATTTTTAAAGGGGCCTCTAAATTCTCAAAACGGACCCAAAAAGCTCTTTGTAGACGTAGACGAGCATAGTTTCGATGATGACGTCATGAAAGCTCTATGGTTGGGTTGCATGGTTGCCGGGTCAGTGCCCCTGGTTCCCTCAGCCGTTGCTATGATTCGTCTGGAAAGCTTGATAACAAGTGCATATAACAATATGCGGAAGCTGAAAACAAACGATATTTACTCATGCCGTCGTTGCCAACGTAAGTAGTTGTTGTTTTATCAAACCTGATGAAAAACAAGAATCTTTCTGCGGATACAATCATGTGTACTATGTATTCCCGTTACTTCGCTTTAGATTCACTTCTGCTTCGCATTCTGGATATTTGCATAATTATCATCATTTATATTGTCTAAATAGATCACAGCAATTCAAATAATCACATCAATTCCCGAACGTGTAGAAAATGAGAACGTAAACAAAAGAAGTTTTGTATGAAAAACGAAAAAAGCTGAATCACATTGCCGGCTTATCGAGCAGGTATGTAAACAAGGAGATCGTGCCGGTAAAAACAGGTTGACGATTTGGTGAACTTGAACTGTGAGCTGAAAGCGAAATGCGGGCCATATTAATTTTTATTTTTGAATGAACAGTCTTTTACGCGGTAGTACCATCAAAATCAAATCACACACTTACGCTGAATGCTAAACAGCTAGGGTTCAGGTTTAATAGTTTTTACTTTAATACCCGGTAAAAGTAATAAAGTTCACAGCGCAATTAAATATTAGTACGCAATAGACAGATTTCGATTCAATTTTTAATGATTATCTCATTTTACTTTCATTTCGTTTAAGCTTATATGTTGTTGCCCTCTAGAGATAATACTTATCTACCTGAATTGTGAATGAGAAAACTGTGGGTGACTTTATTTCTAGAATATGTTTGATGACCAATATAATATGTCAACTGGGTTAGCTTATGTTTCATGTCTTTGTTTATTTTTAATGAATATTTGTCTCAATAAGAACTTTTGCGAGAAACCTTTCAGGTTTTCAAAATTTTTACGATTATTTTCTTATGACATATTAAAGGGGTACCAGCCCCTCCTGGCTTAAACAAGATAACCATTTTCAATGAACCTGATCCAGATCGCAGCGTGCGGGTGCCCCTAATTTGTCTTTACCGTTAATAGTTTCCGAGTTAAACTCCTTAATTTTGCATACATTTATATGTAGATTAGACAGCGTATTTTATTGTGTTACCATTTAATAATTAAAACTGTAAAATAAAAATAGTTTATCTGTGACAAAGTCGTTTTGTATTTATTTAATTATAATTTTGGTGCAGCAGGAAATTTTCTTTTATTGTTGTTATGAACATATAAAGCTGATTCCTGATTTATAACTGTTAATCGCAACCTAGCTAGCAAAGCATCTGAACGATGTATGTTCTTTTATCAATATGCTGATATGTTAACATGTTGACAAGCCCGATCGTGTTCATTCCTGTTCTTTGTAGTGGCCTTTTCTTCAATGTCTATGACCTTCGTGTAGGACGTAACGTAACTCTGTATGAATTCCTTTGTTGCTGAAAGAATTTTACTTTATGTGAATGTTAAATTTAATTTTATTGAGTGTGGCACTATTTTTCCATTTTTATGCATATTGATAGTATATATAATGAGCAGTATTCAGAGGATCAAATATTCCTGCTGCGGCCGCCGTCGATTCCGTTTAATTTTAAAAAGTTTTAAGACGTTTATATTAGCAGGTACATACTGTAGAATTTTTACCATTGTTAGCGTTGTGTGTTTAATAATTAAAAATAATGCCGAGTTTGAAGAATGTTAAATCGCGTGAAAAACAGTTAAAAAAGGATATAAGCACTCTGATGCGTCTTACAGATTAAAAATAAAGAGCTTGACGATATTCGCAAAAGCCCACATAAAATTTTTCTTCGATATACTCCACAATTGGTCTTGTAAATTTGTAAAATTCACTGGGGAGGATTGTATTAATTGGTTAGTGTGCGAGTTAAATCAATTTACAGAAAATTTAGAAAATATTTTCAATAACCCACTACGAATGGATCGGTTAACTGGAGAGCAGGTCAACAACTTTTCTGTAGCTCCACTCTGTCATATTTGCGAGAAACCATTTCCAGAAGATGACAGAAAGGTGCGTGATCACTGTCACTTAACAGGTAAGTACCGAGGATCAGCACATGCTGGGTGTAATATAAATTTTAAAGATAGTCATACTGTTCCATAATCTTAGCGGTTATGATTCAAACTTTATTATAAAAAAATTAGTTTCACATTTAGAAGGGAAGGTTGATCTTCTTCCTATAAATAAAGAGCGATACATATCGTTCATAAAACATTTAGATAATCTTCCAATAAAATTTCGATTTATTGATTCTTTTCAGTTTATGGCTAGTAGCCTTGATACCCTTTCATCATATTTAACTTCTTTTCCTGTTTTAAAATCGCAATTTCAAAATTTATCTGACAATCAATTTAATCTATTAACACGTAAAGGTGTATATCCTTACGATTAATTTAGTACTAAAGAAGGAAGATTATGCACATGCCTGGAAAGTTTGGAATGAATTAAAGTTAAATAATCTGGGTGGATATTCAGACTTATATCTAAAAATAGATGTTCTTTTATTAGCGGACATGTTTGAACAATTTCGTACAAGCTGTCGTAAAACATATGAATTAGATCCTGCACATTATTTTACATTACCTGGTTATACTTGGGATGCAATGCTCAAACATACAGATATATCGTTAAAATTGTGGTCTGATATTGATATGTTTATGTTTGTAGAGCGTGGTATTCGAGGTGGTCTTAGCCAATGCTCTAAACGTTACTCCAAAGCAAATAATAAATATTATATGTCCAGCTATGATCCAAATAGATCACAAAAATTCCTACAATATTATGACATCAACAATCAATATGGTTGGGCAATGTCGCAACCTCTGCCTTATGGCGGCTTCAAGTGGGTAGAAAACAAAAATAACTTTAAGTTTGAAGAGTTGTCTAATGATTCACCTATTGGTTACATTTTAGAAGAGGATTTAGAATATCCTCAAGAAATTCATGACGTCCATAAAGATTTACCATTTTGCCCGGAACGCGGTTATGCTTCTGGATCTAAGCAAATGAAACTTTTAGCTACAGTCAAAAATAAAGAAAACTAATTATATTTTACCTTATAGAAATTTAAAGCAAGCTCTCCAACATGGTTTAATATAAAAGAAAATTCATAAAATTCTTCAATTTAATCAATCTACATGGCTCAAGCCATATATTGATCTAAACACTAGCCTTAGAGCATTAGCTAAAAATGGTTTTGAGAAAAATCTTTTTAACTTATGAATAATGCAGTCTTTGGTAAAACCATGGAAAACGTTCGAAAATATAGTAATGTGAAATTGGTAACGAAATGGTTGGGCCGATATGGAGCTGAAGCCCTCATTTCTAGTCCCGAATTTAAAACCTCCACTATATTCAATGAGATTTTCGCTAATAAACCACTTTATGTAGGTATGTGCATTCTTGACTTGGCTAAAACTACCATATATAATTTCCATTATGATTATATGCTTCCTCAATTTGGATTTGACTGTACAGTTTGTTATACTGACACAGATTCTCGCATTTATGAAGTAATCTGTCCTGACTTGTATCAGATTATTAAACGTGACTGTCATACGCATTTGGATACTAGTGACTATCCACCAGAAAACGTTTGGAATATCCCGCAGGTAAACAAGAAAGTGTTAGGCCTCATGAAAGATGAAAATAGCGGTAGAATTATGACAGAATTTGCTGGCTTAAGATCAAAGATGTACGCGATCCGTGTAGAGGGTAAAGATATGTTAAAAAAATTTAAAGGTGTAAAACGAAATATTGTTAAAAATGTTATAACTTTTGGTAATTATATTGAATGTTTAAATAGTAATACTGAAAGATCAATTACACAAAATTTAATTCAGTCTCAGAACCATCAAGTTTCTTCCATTACTCAATATAAAATTACTCTCAGTCCCAACGATGATAAAAGATATATAAAGCTAAGTAATTATGAAACGTTACCGTGGGGTCATTATCGTATAACAGAAATAGATTAATGTGAATATAAGAAAATATTGTAAATTATTCAAAATAAAAGAATTTTTATAACGTTTTAAAACTGTTTTATTTTAAAATTCCTTATTATTAACAATATGCATAAAAATGGAAAAATAGTACCACACTCAATAAAATTAAATTTAACATTCACATAAAGTAAAATTCTTTCAGCAACAAAGGAATTCATACAGAGTTACGTTACGTCCTACACGAAGGTCATAGACATTGAAGAAGAGGCCACTACAAAGAACAGGAATGAACATGATCGGGCTTATCAACATGTTAAAAGCAATAAAGAGTTTCACTTTATGTGAATGTTAAATTTAATTTTATTGAGTGTGGTACTATTGCTCCATTTTTATGCATATTGATAGTATATATAATGGGCAGTATTCAGAGGATCAAATATTCCTGCTGCGGCCGCCGTCGCCTCCGTTTAATTTTAAAAAGTTTTAAGACGTTTATATTAGCAGGTACATACTGTAGAGTTTTTACCATTGTTAGCGTTGTGTGTTTAATAATTAAAAATAACGCCGAGTTCGAAGAGTGTTAAATCACGTGAAAAACAGTTAAAAAAGGATATAAGCACTCTGATGCGTCTTACAGATTAAAAATAAAGAGCTTGACGATATTCGTAAAAGCCCACATATAATTTTCCTTCGATATACTTCACACTTGGTCTTATAAATGTATATATATAGCGAACATCTAATTAATTTCACCATTCACTCAGTGCCCATGATACAGTGCAGTTCATTTTAAGAAGTAATCGAGAGATATAAATATTAAAGAGAATTATTGTGTTTTAATATTATTATATTAACATTTAAGCTTAAAAATGGTGCGGGTAAGTGAACTTATTCAAAAGGCTAATATTGCCTTCATAAAAACTTAAAAAGAGCGAAGGCTGTAGGTGAAAAACAGGCCCAGCTAAATGGTATTAGTCATGTGATGGGTTATCGCACGCAATTAAAAAAGATTGGTATGACAGGTGGTGGACACAACTCACGGCGTTCTAGTTGGGCTTCTTCCCGAGTTAAATGGGAAGATTCGCAGTCAGCCTTTAATAATAACATACGTACTGGGGTAATTGTCAACTTAGTCCACAAGGAACCGCTAACATTTTTAGAAGATTGCTCAAATCTCTTTCGCAGACGCATCAATAATGCTCTCAAAAAAGAAATAGCTTTGAAGGTTAATGCAGTGTTTTGTGGTAAATTAAAAATAATAAAAGGAGGTGAAGAAGTCGTCGAATTTAAATATATGAACACCAAGAATGCTCCAATATGTAGAGATATAGACATTAATGCTTGGTTTACAGAAAACATCCAAGATAAAATCCTGAAAAAGTTGGAGGAATTTCAAGAAAAAGATAGCGGTTGGGCGTTATCGGAAATTATAAACTTGAGTATTAATATTAATAGATATACATTACAACTAGGATCTTCATATATTGAATTACCCAAGGAAATTGAATATAAAAAAGCTTGCGTTAATGTAAAGAATAATGACGACACCTCTTTTGCCTGGGCAGTGGTTTCAGCTTTGCATCCAGTTGATCGGCTACAACAACCTGATAGAATATCATCATACCCCCACTATTCTAATGTTCTGGACCACAAAAACATTACATTCCCGATGACTACTAAACAGATACCACGATATGAAAAGCAAAATAATCTTTCAATCAATGTATATATTGTGAAAATGTCGTCAGGTGCAGTGAAAACATATTATACTACTTTGCCAACTTACTTGACGAAAGATAAAAAAGAAAGGCATGTAAATCTACTCATGATATAAAATATATATCACAGTGATGCTGAAGAACACAAATATGTATACGACAAAGATGAATAACCAATTAAATATCACTTTGTTTGGATTAAGAATTTCTCTAGACTGTTGTCATCCCAATTATCAAAAACTCATCATCAAAAATTCTTCTGCGACCGATGTCTTCACTACTTCCGCACAACTACAAAACTGGAGGAGCATACAAAGAATTGTGAAGATGTTAACAATGAGAGAATTCGACTACCATCAGAAAACGAATCAACTTTAGTATTTAAAAACTTTAAGAATAAGATAGAAGCACCTTTTATTATATATGCGGACTTAGAGTGTTTATTAATAGATTGTAGTGATAAGAACAAATATCAAGAACATGTTCCGTGTAGTATAGCGTATTATACAAAGTGTTCATATGATCCCGCGTTATCGTTTTACAAGTACTACCGTGGCGAGGATTATATTAATTGGTTTGTGTGCGAGTTAAATCAATTTGCAGAAAATTTAGAAAATATTTTCAATAACCCACTACCAATGGATCGGCTAACTGAAGAGCAAGTCAACAACCTTTCAGTAGCTTCACTCTGTCATATTTGTGAAAAGCCGTTCACAGAGGATGATAAAAAGGTACGTGATCACTGCCACCTTACTGGTAAGTACAGAGGTCCAGCACATGTGGGGTGTAATATTAATTTTAAGGATAGTCACATAGTTCCAGTCATTTTCCACAATCTTAGCGGTTATGATTCTCATTTTATTATAAAAAATTTTGCATCAGACCTAGAGGGCCGCGTTAATTTACTCCCTATTAACAAAGAGCGATACATATCGTTCACAAAACATTTAGATAACCTTCCAATTAAATTTCGATTTATTGATTCTTTTCGTTTTATGGCTAGTAGTATTGATACCCTTCATCATATTTAACTTCTTTTCCTGTTTTAAAATCGCAATTTCAAAATTTATCTGACAATCAATTTAATCTATTAACACGTAAAGGTGTATATCCTTACGATTACTTTAGTACTAAAGACATATTTTTAGAGACTACTTTACCTTCCATTTCTAAATTTTACAATAAGTTGAATGATTGTGATATTAGTGAGGAAGATTATGCACATGCCTGGAAAGTTTGGAATGAATTTAATTTAAATAATCTGGGTGAATATTCAGACTTATATCTAAAAATAGATGTTCTTTTATTAGCGGACGTGTTTGAACAATTCCGTACAAGCTGTCGTAAAACATATGAATTAGATCCTGCACATTATTTTACATTACCTGGTTATACTTGGGATGCAATGCTCAAACATACAGTTATATCGTTAAAATAGTTGTCTGATATTGATATGTTTATGTTTGTAGAGCGTGGTATTCGAGGTGGTCTTAGCCAATGCTCTAAACGTTACTCCAAAGCAAATAATAAATATTATATGTCCAGCTATGATCCAAATAGATCACAAAAATTCCTACAATATTATGACATCAACAATCAATATGGTTGGGCAATGTCGCAACCTCTGCCTTATGGCGGCTTCAAGTGGGTAGAAAACAAAAATAACTTTAAGTTTGAAGAGTTGTCTAAAGATTCACCTATTGGTTACATTTTAGAAGTGGATTTAGAATATTCTCAAGAAATTCATGACGTCCATAAAGATTTACCATTTTGCCCGGAACGCAGTTATGCTTCTGGGTCTAAGCAAATGAAACTTTTAGCTACTGTCAAAAATAAAGTAAACTATATTTTACATTATAGAAATTCAAAGCAAGCTCTCCAACATGGTTTAATATAAAAGAAAATTCATAAAATTCTTCAATTTAATCAATCTACATGGCTCAAGTCATACATTGATCTAAACACTACTCTTAGAGCATTAGCTAAAAATGATTTTGAGAAAAATCTTTTTAACTTATGAATAATGCAGTCTTTGGTAAAACCATGGAAAACGTTCGAAAATATTGTAATGTGAAATTGGTAAAGAAATGGTTGGGCCGATATGGAGCTGAAGCCCTCATTTCTAGTCCCGAATTTAAAACCTCCACTATATTCAATGAAAATTTAGTAGCAATAGAACTTAATAGATCTGAGATTTTCGCTAATAAACCACTTTATGTAGGTATGTGAATTCTTGACTTGGCTCAAACTACCATATACAATTTCCATTATGATTATATGCTTCCTCAATTTGGATTTGACTGTACATTTTGTTATACTGACACAGATTCTCGCATTTATGAAGTAATCTGTCCTGACTTGTATCAGATTATTAAACGTGACTGTCATACGCATTTGGATACTAGTGACTATCCACCAGAAAACGTTTGGAATATCCCGCAGGTAAACAAGAAAGTGTTAGGCCTCATGAAAGATGAAAATCGCGGTAGAATTATGACAGAATTTGTTGGCTTAAGATCAAAGATGTACGCGATCCGTGTAGAGGGTAAGGATATGATAAAAAATCTAAAGGTGTAAAACGAAATATTGTTAAAAATGTTATAACTTTTGGTGATTAAATTGAATGTTTAAATAGTAATACTGAAAGATCAATTACACAAAATTTAATTCAGTCTCAGAACCATCAAATTTCTTCCATTACTCAATCTAAAATTGCTCTCAGTACCAACGATGATAAAAGATATATAAAGCTAAGTAATTATGAAACGTTACCGTGCGGTCATTATCGTATAATGGAAATAGATTAATGTGAATATAAGAAAATATTGTAAATTATTCAAAATAAAAGAATTTTGATAACGTTTTAAAACTGTTTTATTTTAAAATTCCTTATTATTAACACATCTTAAAACTGTTTTATTTTAAAATTCCTTATTATTAACACATCTTCACAGCACATCGGCCTCGCGTATGATGCAAGATGTTTCATTTGTTTCCAGAGTTGTTAGGTTTGAACATCTGACATTTCCAACATGCAGCATTCCGCTATAATGGTTCAACTAGTATACATATATATTTTACAGTACCGTAAATATCCATCACCCCATTCTAATCCATAAAAGTTGTTTCCTTTCTGCTGAGGTTTTATAAACGATTAATGTAATGTTTTATAAACGATTAATGTAAATATAAAAAATATTGTAAATAAAAGAATGTTTATAACGTGTTGAAATCTGTGTTTTATTTTGAAATAATAGTAAAAAGCCCCATTTTTAAAATCATATCAGCATATTGATAAAAGAACATACATCGTTCTGATGCTTTGCTAGCTAGGTTGCGATTAACAGTTATAAATCAGGAATCAGCTTTATATGTTCATAACAAGAATAAAAGAAAATTTACTGCTGCACCAAAATTTTAAAGAAATAAATACAAAACGACTTTGTCACAGATAAACTATTTTTATTTTACAGTTTTAATTATTAAATGGTAACACAATAAAATACGCTGTCTAATCTAAATATAAATGTATGCAAAATTAAGGAGTTTAACTCGGAAACTATTAACGGTGAAGACAAATTAGGGGCACCCGCACGCTGCGATCTGGATCAGGTTCATTGAAAATGGTTATCGTGTGTAAGCCAGGAGGGGCTGGTACCGCTTTAATATGTCATAAGAAAATAATAGAAAAATTTTGAAAACCTGAAAGGTTTCTCGCAAAAGTTCTTATTGAGACAAATATTCATTAAAAATAAACAAAGACATGAAACATAAGCTAACCCAGTTGACATATTATATTGTTCATCAAATATATTCTAGAAATAAAGTCACCCACAGTTTTCTCATTCACAATTCAGGTAGATAAGTATTATCTCTAGAGGGCAACAACATATAAGCTTAAACGAAATGAAAGTAAAATGAAATAATCATTAAAAATTGAATCTAAATCTGTCTATTGCGTACATATATTTAATTGCGCTGTGAACTTTATTACTTTTACCGGGTATTAAAGTAAAAACTATAAAACCTGAACCCTAGCTGTTTTGCATTCAGCGTAAGTGTGTGATTTGATTTAGATGGTACTACCGCGTAAAAGACAGTTCATTCAAAAATAAAAATTAATATGGCCCGCATTTCGCTTTCAGCTCACAGTTCAAGTTCACCAAATCGTCAACCTGTTTTTACCGGTACGATCTCCTTGTTTACATACCTGCTCGATAAGCCGGCAATGTGATTCAGCTTTTTTCGTTTTTCATACAAAACTGCTTTTGTTTACGTACTCATTTTCTACACGTTCGGGAATTGATGTGATTATTTGAATTGCTGTGATATATTTAGACAAGACAAATGATGATAATTATGCAAATATCCAGAATGAGAAGCAGAAGTGAATCTAAAGTGAAGTAACGGGAACACATAGTACACATGATTGTATCCGCAGAAAGATTGTTGTTTTGTATCAGGTTTGATAAAACAACAACTACTTACGCTGGCAACGACGGCATGAGTAAATATCGTTTGTTTTCAGCTTCCGCATATTGTTATGTGCACTTGTTATCAAGCTTTCCAGACGAATCATAGCAACGGCTGAGGGAACCGGGGGTACTGACCCGGCAACCATGCAACCCAACCATAGAGCTTTCATGACGTCATCATCCAAACTATGCTCGTCTACGTCTACAAAGAGCTTTTTGGGTCCGTTTTGAGAATTTAGAGGCCCCTTTAAAAATACATTGGATTTTGGCGCAGAACCGGCTTAGCATTACTACTCCTGTCCAAAAATACGGTGGACTTTCCTCAAAACAACAAACAATTAACCAATTATAATATATCACGAACGAAATTCCCGAATCGAGAAAAGGTCACGATATTTGCAAAATATCTCGGGAACCACTCCTTGTGGCACCTTAGGATATATCTTCAAACATTCAGAAGATGCTTTCAAACGTTTAAATAGTAATCCTGTCCAAAATTTCGGTGGACTTTCCTTAAAAGAACAAACAATTAACCAATTATAATATATCACGAATGAAATTCCCGAATCGAAATAAGGTCAGGATATTTTGAAAATATCTCGAGAACCACTCCATGTGGCACTTTAGGATTTATCTTGAAACCTTCAGAAGATCCTTTTAAACGTTTAAATAGTAATCCTGTCCAAAAATACGGTGGACTTTCCTTAAAAGAACAAATTTTCCTTAAAACAACAAACAATTAACCAATTATAATATATCACGAACGAAATTCCCGAATCGAGAAAAGGTCGGGATATTTTGAAAATATCTCGGGAACCACTCCTTGTGGCACCTTAGGATATATCTTGAAACCTTCAGAAGATCCTTTTAAACGTTTAAATGGTAATCCTGCCCAACAACACGGTGGACTTTCCTTAAAAGAACAAACTTTCCTTAAAACAACAAACAATTAACCAATTATAATATATCACGAACGAAATTCCCAAATCGAGAAAAGGTCAGAATTGTTTGAAAATATCTCGGGAACCACTGAATGTGGCACCTTAGGATATATCTTGAAACTTTCATATGATCCTTTTAAACGTTTAAATAACAATCCTGTCCAATAATACGGTGGACTTTCCTTAAAAGAGCTAGCAATGTAATAATTATGAGCAGCACGAACGATAATCTGAAAACAAGGCAAAAAGTATATTAAGCTCACCGAACTGGGAATCTATGAAACAAAAACCCTCATTTATTAAAGTATCAATCTTTATTATTTTTTAAATCACACTTATAACAATTATAAATACGTGAATAAATATTAAAATATTTTCATTTGTCCGTTTTTGTCCCATTTTTCGTCATTCCATTCTTTCCTGATAAGGTGACGTGTAACATTTTCTGATTTGGACCATTTCCCACGTCATTCCATATTTTCCTGATAAGTTAACATCTTTCTTGATATCTTCACATGCTTTGGTAGAGGGACATATCAGTTTCTGATGGGTATTTGCAATTCAGTGATTCTGCTTATCAGATTAACGGTGGTAGAGATTTCCTTGAAACAAATTTTCGTACGGAGGCGATATGTTACTTATCAATTCTAACGGTCCATCATGATAACCTTTTATAGTTTTAGGTTACAGGAAGTACAGACATTTGCATTGTGGAACTTTTTATAACTCCGTTGTTGGCTTTTATATTAACTATTCGTACCAACTTCTGTAAGTACCTGGCTGAAGTTTGGTGATTCGCTCTAAGAGCCAGCATATAGGTAAATTCAGCCTTTTTTATGAACTAAATTTTCCACTTTAGTATTGGAGATTCGATTTGTCAAGATTTGATTCCTGCCTCTCATAGACCTCCAAACTGTGGTAGTGAGGCATGAGTGATATACAGATGCCGTCTTGTATTAGAATTTCGTCTTGTATTTGCGATTTCTCTTTAGGATTGTTTATAACAGCGTTGAATTCTCTTTGTAGGCCTTTGTCCGAATATATGTATATCCGTACAAGATCCTACTCGAACTTAAGAACACCGGGATGCTCTAATAAAGGCTGCTATGTTAAGGTATATGTAACAAGGCCTACATGGCAAGTGATTGCCTAAATATTTGACAATTTGAAAGTTTCTGGGGTCACTATAACCAGAAACGGTTTTCTCGAAATGTCCATTGTAACTCTTTAGACAGGTAGGATAGCGGTTCCATAATTTGGTTTCAGGTTATTCATTTATGCAAAATATGTTTTAATATTTTCCTTCCTTCCGGTATCCAATATTCATTTCCAAAGGTGGACAGAAACAGTTACGCATATTTTTACGTGTCGAACTTTAAGTATTAATCAAGATGAAAAAAGACTATTGTTGTGACTCAGGTGCCCACTGCCCCGAATCACATCCATAAAATCAATGCAGCAATATATTTTCCTATACAATATATTGATGTATCATTGTTTTGACCTGAAATCAAAAATTATTTAGTTCCTTTCAATTTCATTAAAACTCACTCCACATTATAATAAAATGCAATTAAAAATAAATTGCAATTTATTATCAACACACATTCCACTCCCACGATATGCCTACTTACATACAGGGTTAAAAATTTGAGGATTAAGTTCAAATTTTAAAGATTGTTAAAAAAGTTTTACATTAAAACTTACACAAAGTCTTATAATTATTAAGAGGAGTCAGTACTCAGCAAAAATTTCAATTTAGATACCAGCGAGCCTGTAGGCAATTAAACTTACTATACGTAGGTTTCTGTCCTAAAATTATGAAAATGCATATAAAATTATCCTAGACCTAGACCACAAGTCACATTAGAGACATCTAGGGTAAAAGACAGAAACCCAATATGAAAAATGAAATGAAAATGAAAAATGAAAATTTGCAGTTCAAAGAAATTCAAAATTTTTGAAGAGATTTAACTCTCCTGAATATTATTTTGCACATATTTGCTAAATATACTATTTTGCCTTATATTTCTAAAACTGTCAACGAAATATTGCAATTTCTCGTTGGTGAAATATCGAGAGAAAAAACAAGTACTATTAGAGTTAAACCATTAAAAAATGCGCCACTAAAACTGAAAAAACTCGACGTTATTTGCTAGATCTAGGCTTTATCTCTCTAAAATAGTCGCAATATAATGAAATGAGAATACCTACTTCAATTTTTACCATTTTTTACAAGTTTCTGAGATAATATATCTATTCCAATACATTTTTTTTATTTTTCTCGACGTTATTTACTAGACCTCTTCGTTACCTTTAATTTAAGATATAAATCATTTTTCTGCTACAAATAGTTTGCTAGAAATTTGCATTGAAAAATGTATGAAACTTGCAAATCTTGGTACTGACTCCTCTTAAGACAAATTAGTTTTACACTGATATTCCAATATAGTCTGTAATAAGGATATTTAATAGTAGGTTTAAACTGCAAGTTTCAATTTAAATAAATTACATTGAGAACTAATTAGCTTTATATTTAAATTAAGGGTTTTTGGATTTAAGGCGGTGGAGCTTAAATTTTTGTAGAAGATTTGTTTTGATGGTTATCATTGTAGTAGAAATCTTCATGAAATATTACATGGTAGTTTGCAATAAAAGGAAATTTTTTGTTGTTTCAAATTAAATTATTTACGAGTGATAGGTAGATATACTTGTAAATAAATATTAAATTATATATGCGAATTTAAGCCAAGAAAAAGAATTTATTTATTGTACTTTATACTGTCGAGATTTATACTATTCTATAAAGAGAGGAAAAAGGGGGCAACTGTGCTCATAGCACCGACGTATATAATTTAAATTTATCGCGATCATAGAAATACACTGTAGAAAATGAGGTTACTTCTATATAACATTCCCTTTCGGTCTAACTACCAATCACCAGTATTAAATACAAAAAATAGTATTAAACTTATTTGCCAACATAAGTTTAATTATATGAAATTGCTGATGTGTCTATCCAATTGACAATGTAACTGGCCGTGTGAGATCTAGTCTCGAGCGTAAGGGAGGGTGCCGGTTTTAAAATGGATAACTCAGCTTTGATGCAGTTCAAATATAAATTTTATTAAAATAATTCATATACTTAACCTAATATCACAAATTCAATAGTTTCAATTCAAATAATAACTTACAATCTAATAAAACTACTAATACTATTAAAAAATTCAACTAAAATTCAATTAAAATCCAACAACAACAATGACGACAATTTAAAAATCTAAAATAAAAAATTCAATATAAAATCGTGCTGCCTTGCCCACACTCTCTGTCCTTAGTTCTGTTTCTAGAAAGAAGAAGAAGAAAGCTTTTATTTCTTCGGAATTAAATAACGACAATTTTAGAAGAAATTTCTGAGAAAGAGAGCGACGATGTAGCAGAATTAAACTTCGGCTGCAACGTGCTGAGACGTGTAAGCAGAATTATACTTCTGTTACAGTGAGTATTGAAACGCGTTGTCAGAATTATACTCCTGCTACAACGTGCTGGGGCGTGTAAACAGAATTAAACCTCTGTCACAGCGAATGTTTAAAATGTCTGCGCAGAACTATACTTCAATCGCAACGTTCTAGAGCGTGTAAGCAGAATTAAACTTCTGTTACACGATTGGGGATCAAGTGTCAGATTTTTAGGAGTGTGGATATTAATAGAATTAGACTTCTATATGAAGGATAGAGCAAAATTATACTTTTGCTTTTAGGATGGGATTCAATTAGACTCTGATGGAGGAGATTTTCAGATTAAACTCTGAAATTATAATATGCGGCAAAATTGGATGTTGGATATAAGTAGAATTTTACTTCTACAATAATAGAATTAAACTTCTATATGAAGGAATAAACAAAATTATACTTTTGTTCAAAGTATAGGAAACAGATTAGACTCTGGTGGAGGATGCTTTCAGATTAGACTCTGAAAACCGAATGGTGATTTAGCTGTCGCTCGCCGCCTTTTTATAGCCGCCGTGAACAGCTATGTCCCAGCTTCATAATATGTTGCCCTGGCAACGCTTGGTTCGATGGTCCAAATTTGATTGTGGCGACACCAGCTGTTTGACGTAATGTCATTAGATGACACTACAAAAAATGTAAACATTTGGAGGGAAGTCGAATTTTAGGTAAGTTTGAGCTATTTTATTTATTTTACATATGATTAATGTGTTTTCTATTTAATTTCAGCTCAAAAAATATGTTGGACGGCTGTAGGCAGGATTGGGATGGGTTGTATTTGTTCAGGACGTTTGAGGAATCAGATAAGTTTCTCTCATAAAAAGATGGTACATTGATTCTTTGTGTTTCCCTTTTTTTATATTTTTTAGAAAAAAGTTTTCATCGAGGGATGTAATTGGTGTGCAGGAATTCAACGAGGGATTCGTAGCGACAGAAATATGTATGTGGACTGAACATCCTCCACTCCCACAAAAAAAAATTTAGATGTGCAGAAGCAAGGAAAGGGAAGAAGTTTTTAATAAAGAATATTTTTTTTTATCAACTTACTGTGTTTTGTTTGATGAAGCAAAGCCTTTCCTTCTTCCGTTTTACCTTTAGGATAATGCCGCCAGGGAGAGGAAAGCGAAAGAAGGCTTTCGCCTTGCGAATTCCGTCCCATGGAATGGTGCATGTTTTCAGCAGTTATATGATGTCAGGGCTGGCATTCAGCAATTCTCTGATGTCTGCTGGTATCCCTGGATTTTCATTATTGGTTGTAGAATGATCTTGGAACTGTATCGGCGGGAGAATCGGGATATCCAAAGCTTGTGTTGGGGATTTCACTGATGATTCTACAGCATTAATACTGGTTTTTAAAATCTGAGAAGTGTTTGTTTTAGTGGTTGATCCACTTGTTTCGATTGGCACTATTTCGTGTAGATTTCCAGGTAAACTCGGCTTTGTTTTATTAATAGCTGCTGGTCTTTGCTTGTGATACTCTGCTGTTCTCTTTTTGCTATTGAGGCGTGTGCGAGAGCTTGTTGGGAATTTGTTAGTCTTAACATGATGTGGCTGCGCTGAAGTACGGATTCCCGGGCAATGGTTTTTTGATTGTGATTTGAGGTCAACCTTTGTCGTTGTGCCTTTTGTGAAGTTTGTTGGCTTGACGGGTATTATCGTATTCAAGTCTGGCATATTTCGTGGTGTTACGCTAGTTGCTGTAGGTTTTAGTTCAGGACGGCGTGGCCGAGTTGGATTTCGAATTCCTGGACAATAATTCCTTGGCCTTGGTTTAAATTTCAGGCATTCGCTTGTTTTGAGCTCTTTTTTAAGCTCTTTTATTTTAGATGAAGCTGGCCTTGCTTCAAATGGTCTGAAGACCTTGGTCACGGGCACGACCTCGTGAGGTGGTGGCCGTACAATCGCTGACTTCATTTTGGGAGCCTTCTTTGGTGTTGGTGGCAGAGGACTCACGGGGCTTATTGGCTTAAAGGAAGCCAAAAGTTCTGGTGGTGTGGGAGGTATACCAGCATCCACAGAGTCTAAAGACTCGGAATTAAAAATCTCCAAGAGTTCTTCCATGGCAATAAAAATTAAAAAAAGAACAAAAAAAAAAATAATAAAATAATAAAAACGAGAAAACTGAAACTAAACCGCACTTGATCTTCACTTGTCACTTTTCAAATTTGAAGTGATTTTTGGCGGATTGTGGATTTATTTATATTCAAACAAAAAACGGTAGTTTTTGAATTTTTGTACTGCCACAGAGTAGTATATATTGGTGGGGATACTGAATTACTGGTGAGAGATATCTGTTGAAGGGAGAGGGCAGACCTTTGCGATAGGACGGGTGAGAGTTGTTTTCGGTGTTTTAATCTTAACTGCTCGCACTAAATCATTATGACCAGTATGAATTTAAATGATTCGTCCTAATGGCCATTTTCCTATGGGGATTTGGTCTTCTTTTATTAAAACGAGAGTTCCAATTTTTATATTTTCCCTTTCAGTCTGCCATTTATGTCGTTGATGTAAAGTATGGAGATAATCTCTCGACCACTGTTTCCAAAAGGTGTAGGAGAGTGATTGAATGTGTTGCCATCTCTTGAGAGGATGATGGAGAGGATTAAGTGGAGGAGGTTCACATGTAGTAAGGAGATGACGACCTGTTAGGAAGTGCCCAGGAGTGAGGATATTATAGTCAGTTGCATCATTGGACAGAGGGGAAAGAGGTCGGACATTTAAATATGCCTCAATTTGAACTAAGACTGTGTAGAGTTCTTCGTATGTGAGTTTTGTATCTTTAATGGTTTTGTAGAGATGGCGCTTGGTGGATTTTATACCAGCTTCCCATAGGCCTCCAAAGTGGGGTGCTGCAGGAGGGTTAAAGTGCCAAGTTATACCTTGGTTAGCAATTTCATTAGCTAGATCGACTTCGATTGCTTTAATTGATTTTTCTAGATTGGACTGTAGAAGTCGATTGGCTCCAATGAAATTAGTACCTCGGTCAGAATAAACGTGTGAGCAGAGGCCTCTTCGTGCAATAAATCGTTTGATGGCGGCGAGGAAGGCTGGTGTGGATAAATCAGAGACGAGCTCTATATGTATAGCCTTAGTGGCTAAGCAGACGAATAAGCAGATGTATGCTTTTGTTATCTTCGTTCCTCTTAGTGTTGATGTTTTCATATCAAGCGAGCCTGCATAGTCTACCCCAGTGTATTGGAAGGGTAAAGATTTTTTGACTCTAGCTGAGGGTAGAGAAATCATTAACTGAGTATTAGGCCTAGCATTGAACCGAAAACAATCAACACATTTGTGGATGCGATGTCTAATAGTGATTCCTTAGAGTGCTTAATATTATTTGGGTGCCTCCATGTAACGTGTAATGGTGGATGTGATCTATAAGGATGTTGGTTATATGATGGTTATTAGGGAGTATTATAGGATATTGTTGGTTATGATTTAACTGAGATTTTGTAAGACGACCTCCAACTCGGAGAATGTTGGCAGAGTCGAGCGTGGGATTGAGGGGTAGAAGTCGACTCTTTATAGGAAGGGGAAGATCTTTTAGTAAGTGTGAGATTTCGTTGGGGAATGTAATGTTTTGGAGCAATTTAATTAGACATTGTTCCGCCATTTTTAATTCGTGTACTGATAAGAATTGAGTAGTCGGACGTAGTTTGCGTACATTATTTATGAATCGGAGACAGTAGGCGGTTATTCTTATCGTTTTTTGATATGATGAATATTTATGAAGCAAAGGAATTTGTTCGTGGATTGTAGTAGTGAGAACCTTTGATTTCCTTTTATACTCTAATTGAGTGTGCGCTTCTGGCGTTTGTTGAGGCCAGAATTGTTCATTTTGATATAACCATTCTGGACCATTCCACCATATTGATGCTGTAGCTAAGGTATTTGGTGGAATTCCTCTATATGCTATAACAGCTGGATTACATTTTGAAGGAACGTGTTTCCATATGGCTAGTAGAATGTTTTCATGTATTTCGGAGACACGGTTAGCCACGAACGTTATCTAGGTGGATGGGTGTTTTTGTAGCCAAGCTAGAACTATATTGGAGTCTGTCCATGCTGTAATTTTAACCTTTTCAAGCTCTAAATCAGTGACAACTTGTTTAATAAGTCGGGAGAGCAGGACAGCACCACATAGCTCTAGTCGAGGTAGTGAGACTGGTTTGATGGGAGCTACTTTCGTTTTTGCTGTCATGATTTGTACTCGGGAGCTCTCATTAACATGTATTTTGAGATATAAAACTGCTGAGTAGGCATGATTGGAGGCACCGCAAAAACCATGTAGTTCCATCTCGCGTATGTTAGGCTGCTAGCCTAGCGTGGAATCTGAGTATCCTGAATGGTAGGTAGTTGATCTTTGAAATGACTCCATTCTTTTAAAACTTCTGTGGATACAGAATCATCCCAGTCGCATTTAAAAAGCCAGAGCTTCTGAATTAAAATTTTGGCTGTAATAATGCATGGCGCTAACCAGCCTAGTGGGTCGAATAAAGACAACACTTCAGACAGTATTATTCGTTTGGTGTAAGTGGTTTTTGGTTCGGGAGTGTTGACTTTGAAAGAGAAGAAATCTGTTGTTGGGTGCCAGCGGATGCCGAGAGTTTTTATTGATTCGTGTTCTGAAAATTCCAGATTGGTTTTTAATTCTCGATGCTCTAGTGGAATATTTTTTAGTAAGTCATGATGGTTGGCTGTCCATTTCCTTAGGTTAAATGTTCCTGAGGCTAGAGCTTCAATAAGTTCTTGTTGTAGTTGTTGTGCTTCGCTTAAGCTGTGTGCTCTTGAAACCAAGTCATCCACATAAAAATCTCTCATGATGCTTTTTGCTGCGAGTGGATAACTGCTAGCTTCATCCCTTGCTAACTGATGCAAAGTTTTAATGGCGAGATATGATGCTGGTGCTGTGCCAAAGGTGACTGTAGTTAGGACGTAGTCTTTTATTTCTTCCTTTGGTGTATTTCTCCAGATTATTCTCTGGTACTGTTGGTGTTTAGGTGTCATCTGAATCATCCTGTACATCTTCTCAATATCTGCAGTAAATGCAAATCTGTACAGTCGCCATCTCAATAAGGTGGTCCAAAGTGTTGGTTGGATTGTAGGTCCAATCAGTAATTGTTCATTCAATGATCTACCATTTGAAGTACGTGCTGATGCATTGAATATAATTCGAAGCTTAGTGGTAGTGCTCTCATTAAACACTGCATGATGCGGTAGGTAATAGAATGGAGTGTTATCACATGATTTGTTTTCTAATAATAGTTGTGTGGGTGGAATAGGCTTCATGTGTCCAGGATGAGTGTACTCATCGATACAAGCTTTGTATAGTTTATACAATTCTGGATTGTTAGATAGTCTTTTCTCTAGCTGCAAGAATTGTTTGACAGCCATGTTTCTAGACTGTCCGAGCTGTAGTGTATTACAGTCTTTTAAAGGTAGATTTACCTCATATTTTCAAGAGGGTAATCGTTTTGTTGTTTCATTATAGAGATCCTCGCATAATTGATCTTCTGGTGAAAATTTGGGTCTAGTGGAGCATTCCTCTAGTTCCCAAAATTTTATTAACTGATTATCTAAATCAGTATTTATAATGGTGTGGGTGGATAGCATTGTCGTTGTCATGCTTTTTGTTTCTGGTACTGCTCCTATTAAGATCCAGCCAAGTTTTGTATTTTGGGCAGTAGGTGTATTGCAAAGTCCTCTTTTTATGCCTTTTGTGAGAATGGCGGCGTAAATATCTGCTCCAAGAAGAATGTCTATTTCTCCTGGAATAGCGAATTTAGGATCTGCTAGCCGGAGATTGTCGATGTGTTTCCATTTTGAAACTTCGATAGTTTGGGCTGGCAATAGTTCGGTGATCTTTTTAATTACAAGCATGTTGCTTGTTATATTAAAATTTGAATGTAGTGAATTAATTGTGACTGTGGCCTGTTTTAAGGCTGTATTAGTGGGTGCCGTGCCAAGTCCAGTTAATTCGTGGGTAGTAGGAGATCCTTTAAGTTGTAATCGTTTAAAGATTTTCTCGTTCATGATGGACACTTGAGACTCAGAGTCTATTAGTGCTCGGAATGCCTTTGTGATTCCGGATGGTGCAGTGATGTTTATCAGAGCCGTAGAGAGAAGAGCTCTTTTCATATTTGACGTTAGGAAATTCTGAACTTGTTGTTCATCATTTCTACAGGCGGGTGTGATTTGTTTGGCTTCCATGTTGGAATTTTGGGTGGACTGATTTGGTGTTTTTGAATAATTTTGCTCGTAGTGGAGCAGATTGTTATGATTTCTATTACAATTATAACACTTTTTGTTGCTTGTGTAGCTAGTAGTTATATGGTTGGGTGATAAGTAATTTTTGCATAAGTGTTTATTTATGACAACTTCGTGCCTTTGTTGGGTGGTCAAATTTCTAAATGTTGGGCAATGAAAAATTATATGGCTACCTTTGCAATGGCTGCAAGAGGTCTTTTTTGTAGGTGGGTGTATTGGCACTGCATTTTTAGTTTTGTTCAAGAGTCCATATGTGGGTTTGGGTGAGAATGGTTTTCTCTGTGTCATATTTGATGACGTATTTTTGTTTCCTATCATTTCTAGAGTTCGGAAGCGAGACTCTAAGAATTTTGTTAATGTTTTTAATTCGGGCAATTCTGTGCTACTGTGGAGGCTCTGCTCCCATAATTGGTGCGTGTCTGGGTGCAGTTTTTGTACAGTCAAGTATATAATTATTGGATCCCAATTATCGGTGTCTATTTTCAAGTTCTGTAGTGCCAGTAAAGCTTCAGTTATGTTATCCAGTAGCCTTTTAATATTGTCGGCAGTATAATGGTTTATGGTTGGGAGAGATAATAATTTTTTTAATTGCACATTGACTAGGATTCTCTTATTTGAGTAGCGTTCTTTTAAGAGCTGCCAGGCTGGTTGATAGTTTGCGTCGCTTACTTCATAATGCCTGAGCAGCTTTTCAGCTTCTCCAATTAGATTTGTCTTCAAAAAGTACAATTTATCGACGTCTCTTAAATTATTGTTATTTACTGAGTTGAACAAGTCATAAACTGAGATCCATGTAGAATATGGGATTTCTGGCAGACGGCGTTGGTGTTAGTCTGTCTATGTCCTCTTTCATGCCAGCATCCTTTTCAATGTGGTACTCCTGAACCTCGCTAAATATTTCCTTCGTAAGATAATCTAGCTGAAGATCTTCTTTTGTCGCTCTCTTTTTAATTGCCCTATGCCGCGTTTGGAATTCTTTCCAGTATTCGGTAAACGTTTGTAAACGTTTTTCTTTCGATTTGACAGTTTTCTTTTTTCCTTCTCTTTGATGCATTTTAAATAAATCTTCCATTAACTCTTTGACTTCCTTTTGGGACTGAACCAACTCTGACACAGAGTCAATGGTTTCGTCACCAACGTCAGATGAAATGGATTCGCCATCTTTTGACATTTTTAACCGAGAAGCTTGAATTATGTGATATTAAGTAATATTTTAATTTTATATTTGACTGACTGAGTTATCCGGACTTGAAGAACCAATGTGAGATCTAGTCTCGAGCGTAAAGGAGGGTGCCGGTTTTAAAATGGATAACTCAGCTTTGATGCAGTTCAATTATAAATTTAATTAAAGTAATTCATATACTTAACCTAATATCACAAATTCAATAGTTTAAATTCAAATAATAACTTACAATCTAATAAAACTACTAATACTATTAAAAAATTCAACTAAAATTCAATTAAAATCCAACAACAACAATGACGACAATTTAAAAATCCAAAATAACAAATTCAATATAAAATCGTGCTGCCTTGCCCACACTCTCTGTCCTTAGTTCTGTTTCTAGAAAGAAGAAGAAGAAAGCTTTTATTTCTTCGGAATTAAATAACGACAATTTTAGAAGGAATTTCTGAGAAAGAGAGCGACGATGTAGCAGAATTAAACTTCGGCTGCAACGTGCTGAGACGTGTAAGCAGAATTATACTTCTGTTACAGTGAGTATTGAAACGCGTAGGCAGAATTATTCTCCTGCTACAACGTGCTGGGGCGTGTAAACAGAATTAAACTTCTGTCACAGCGAATGTTTAAAACGTCTGCACAGAACTATACTTCAATCGCAACGTTCTAGAGCGTGTAAGCAGAATTAAACTTCTGTTACACGATTGGGGATCAATTGTTAGATTTTTGGGAGTGTGGATTTTAATAGAATTAGACTTCTATATGAAGGATAGAGCAAAATTATACTTTTGCTTTTAGGATGGGATTCAGATTAGACTCTGATGGAGGAGATTTTCAGATTAAACTCTGAAATTATAATATGCGGCAAAATTGGATGTTGGATATAAGTAGAATTATACTTCTACAATAATAGAATTAAACTTCTATATGAAGGAATAAACAAAATTATACTTACAGATTAGACTCTGGTGGAGGATGCTTTCAGATTAGACTCTGAAAACCGAATGATGATTTAGCTGTCGTTCGCCGCCTTTTTATAGCCGCCGTGAACAGCTATGTCCCAGCTTCATAATATGTTGCCCTGGCAACGCTTGGTTCGATGGTCCAAATTTGATTGTGGCGACACCAGCTGTTTGACGTAATGTCATTAGATAACACTACAAAAAATGTAAACATTTGGAGGGAAGTCGAATTTTAGGTAAGTTTGAGCTATTTTATTTATTTTACATATTAATAATGTGTTTTCTAATTAATTTCAGCTCAAAAAATATGTTGGACGGCTGTAGGCAGGATTGGGATGGGTTGTATTTGTTCAGGACGTTTGAGGAATCAGATAAGTTTCTCTCATAAAAATATGGTACATTGATTCTTTGTGTTTCCCTTTTTTTGTATTTTTTAGAAAAAAGTTTTCATCGAGGGATGTAATTGGTGTGCAGGAATTCAACGAGGGATTCGTAGCGACATAAATATATATGTGGACTGAACAGGCCGCCTTGGTATTTTTAAAAGTTTCTTCTTTGGGAGTGTTAATCGACATTACATGTTATTAATATTTGTTGTTTACAAAACTAATGATTTATTATTCCTTAAATTATTTACATTTCCAAATTTCATTAATTTGTGTTTAGCTTGAGGAAGTGATTCTCGACATTTAGAATTTCTTCCCGTAGAAGCTGGAGCTAATAATTTCAGAAGAGCTGTAAATGATACTCATAGAATTATTTCGTTCTAATACATTGAAAAGAAATCCATTTATAGTTATTTAAATAAATTGTGATAAAACTTTTATTTTAACTCCTCAATCCTGTAAAGAAATTTTGAAAATAACGTTTTCATATCGTCCTACTTTAAAATCAATTCGTCGCTAATATCTTTTATATAATGATACATTTACTAAATCTATTCACAATAGTATGATATATAATGAAAAATGGTTCAAATATTAACATTTTATTATTATTATTTAAACAGTTAAAACTAGTTACTTTCCTAGTTCCACTAATATATAAATTGAACACCAAAATGGCAGCAATCAACGCCGAAAACATTTTAACTCTTAACTCCAACACACTACAACTGCGAAGTTCTTAGAATTAAAATAGTTAGGGCACCTACTATTTATACCATATATGAAATCATAGGGGTATACTAAGTTTGTCATTCCGTTTGTAACACCTCGAAGTAATGATGGTAGAGCAAAATGGATTGGACACCTATTCATAATATTAAAAGATATTGTGATTTTTACATGTCCGTCCGTCCGTCCGTCCGTCCGTCCGCCTTTGCGCACGATAACTCGAGAACTCGTATACTTAGAGTGCTGAAATTTTGTACAATTTTGTTCGAAAATGAGACAAATCGGGCAACTCCTTCGTGGGGTTGCCATATAAAAATTTCGTTTTCCTCTATATATTTGGACACTGCCTGAGAATGCGTCGACATGGAGAGCTGAAATTTCGTATGTGATGTTTCTACTACATTAGCAAATAAAATGTCAAAATTGGACTAGATCGGGCAACTCCTTCTTGGTGTTGCCATATAAAAATTTCGGTTTTTTACGTATAATTTGAAAACGATCAGTCCAAGACATTTTCATTGTACTAAAAACTTCTGCAGAATACGAAATCCTATAAAATTGGTAATAATCATTTTATCTGTGCGACAAACCGTTCTAGAAATATATGCGAAAAACGACTTCAAAATCAAACTTGAATAGATCGGTGACCATACGAAATTTAATACGGGCATTCATCTAGGTTATCATAAGAATTGGTCTTAGACCAATTCTAGCTTTTTCACTTATTTTAGTCAAGTTTTACTATTTTTAGCTAGTGCGGACTCCCAGCTAGGTAGGTGTGGGGTACGTCTACAATGGGGAAGAAGAAAGGATAAGCTATCATATGAAGAAGAATGACGAAAAACGGAGTAGAGTGCGTGGAGAAATATAACAAAATTGTGGAGTCATGTCTGGCTTTCATTATAATATTTTTCTATTTCCCATCTTCTTTTTAAGAGGGGGATGAGAGAAGGATTGTCATATTAGCATTAGGTGAATTGCGCAGAAGAGCAGACATATCAGGAATTAACATGGAGTTGAAAATATTTCAAGAAGGTCCCTTTAGATGACATCAATTAGGAAAAATGTGGAATGAGTAATTTAAATATAAGGTTTGCGGGCAAATCGGCCGAAAAGTGGTGTGGAAAAAAAAATAATTTGTTATGTACACGCAGAGATATTTCCAAAAAGTACCCACATTCCCGGGTACGGGTGAAAGTAAAAATTGCGATTTTTTTACAATGCATAAATTTGCAAGTTTAAGTGGGAGTTGTCGTGGTTAAATAAATGCAGGACCGAAGGACAGCGCGAAATTCATTCGGGTAAAATTCCCAAGAGTGAGGAGACACCTAGCAATCTTCATTCATATGCAAATAATATCGAATACTGCTGAAATGTTGCATAAATAACCTCGACAAATCGCATCCTCGACAAATACTAGAAATGGATTTATCTGTAATACGTGGAACAAAGTTTCAAAATGAAATTTTTAAGCGGAAACATTGGCCGTCGAATATTAATTTTAGCAACGCAATAGGGATGAGAGGCAAATGCGTTTGAAAATCACAAAAAAACAGATAGTAGTGTAATGTAAGCATGTAAGTAGTTGTTCTATGGTAGTTCTGGGCCACCGTTTTAGCTTCCAGGATTTCACCACAGATGGCGCCACCGTTGCTAGGTGGTTTGAGTCAAAACTAAATGTAGTTCGTGTCTTGGATGAACTGGTTCATGGTTTGGATGCACCATTGAGTCTTAGCTTACTGGATAATGTCTTGGATGCACCATTGAGTCCTGCCTGGCTTATGTCTTGGATACACCATTGAGCTTTAACTGGCTTATGTCTTGGATGTATCATTTGGTCTTGACTGCGCCCTACCGGCATTAGCCGGTACTACCAGCATGTTCCGGTACTATGGTTTTCTTGGATAGATATGTGGTGCGCCTAAATGTAGGCTTTTGGTTTTGAACTAATATTAGTAATAATTAAAGTTAATGCTAGGAAATTTTTGTTCATGCCAATGGATTCTAGATGGTTGGGGAGCTGGTATTAGGAGGACGAAATTTTCATCAGAAATCCTATACGGGCTCTGGTTTTCGAGATATTAGCGTATTAATAATTCAAGTTATTTTTGTTCATGCGAATGGATTGTAAGTGGTGTAGGGTGGGAGGGAGGACGAAATTCTCATCAGACATCCTCTACAGGTTGGACTGATGATTTGTTAGCAAATTATCATCGGGTCTAGGGTATGTGTATGTGTATTGAAAAGTTTTATGTTTTATAAACATTTGTTTTATTTCTAATAAAATTTCATATTACAAGAGTATTTCTTATGGCACATTCTCCAATATGAACTTGGCAAGATGGCGCATTTTTGTTAATCTCTATTAGTTTTCAGTTGTATTCATCTTCGACGTTGATAATTATTTCGCCCTCTCCAACTATCTTCTGCATCCAGTGAACTTTTCCAGCCCCCTTTACAAAAAAGTTTTGTTTCGAAGCAGTAGTTCAACTATAGTGTACTGTTTGTGATCCGGTATATAGCCATCATCCCAGCGGAAACCATGAAAATTGTGTTGAAATCATTTTACATGTCTTTGTATCTGAACGGGGGTTGAAATATGAAGTGCTGCATCTCGTTTTCATTGGTTAAAATTGCCAGTTCTTTAGCGATGCATTCATTGAGGTTTGCTTTGAATCCTTGGACGTTTACGATGACGGCCACCTTCCTAATTTAACTTTCTAACTTCATTTGTCAGCGGACTGTATTCCACTATTCGATCGTGTAGAAGCATGCAATATGCTGTTGTATTAGCCGGTATTTTTTCAGATGTCTTGAATTCTAGCCATATGTCAACAGGTCCAGTTTTTATTGTTTCATTTTGATGTGAGCAATCAATGACAGCGATCGGAGCTTCGGTTTTGAACTTCTCTCATGTGAGAAACGGCTGGTACTGATGACCATAGTATGATTGTGTAAACTTTATATACATCTCATACAGCAATGCGTATCTATTCAAATCAAGTTTCAAATTCAAGTCATCATAGGGATATGATTCTGAGTTCAAATGAACTGTAACATCGGTAAGTTGGCAGTGATCAAACTTGCTTGCATCTTTGGTTTTATCGTTCCTTCGATTCGTTTGTAATGCTCATATGATAAATCGAATTTTCTCTAGTTGAGTGGAAGTTTTAACTGACCAGGTTTGATGCATGGATTCCGGTAGTACGTGATACTCATATAAGTCCCAGCTCCGGCATGGTATTTTTATCGGGCGACCTCTCCCGATAATTTTAAATAGTTGCGGCTTTTCATCATCGGATACTGTAATATGCGGAATGCTCCATTGAAGTTTGGTAATTTCAATTTTCACCTCATCTGTGGGCGATATAATGGCATTAGCATCTGTCATGCTCCGAATCAATATGAGTTCATGTTTGGAATTTATAAGAATTTTCTTGTAATCTGCAGCGAATCCCAATAAATATTTCAGAGGTACACAATAGTTAAACAGTCCATTGGCTGGTATAACGGAAAAATCTGGTGACCAACTGCCGTTGAGTAGCATCCTGCTTACATTTGCATTTAGCGATATGTGGTTTTTTATTGTTGTCGCAATCTCAAGATTTCTTGTACGATCGATTTCCACTGCATTCATTTCATAGCGTATTTCCTCAAAAAGAAATGGTAGAGCGTTGTTAGCTAATTTTGCATGTGCTTAAACGGTTCCATCCAGCTTTGTTAGAGATCTCTAAATGTAAAGAAACCTCCTGCTGGGTAGAAGATTCAAGTCTTGATGTTGTACAGAGATACGGATTTCATCGCTGTTTTTAAATGATGTTAGAAATGGTGAATAGGAGTGATGTTCAAATTTAGTAACACTGTTATCAAAGCGAGCGTCTGGTGCAATATCTAGTATTCCTTTATTCATTATTTCAGCGTTAAGACTATCGATTGTAAATATGCTGTACTTGTAGGTGTTAATGTAGGGCTTGACCGCTTCAAGGTTGTTCGCTGACTAATGATCTTGTCTGCTCCGAGCTCGTATTTATCATTATTGTATATCAACATGCTGTGGCTTTAAATGTAACCTGATGGTTATAGTCTCTCCTCTGAAGTTGATTAAGTCGCCGTCTTGGAAAAGGAGCTGCAATGTTAGAGAACTTATACGTTTGGTGTTCACAGGCAAATAGATTACATTTATGGGTACCTAAACTATTTTATACCCAGATCCCACGTTCGGGGAAAACTCGTGGAGAGTGTGTACTTGTGTGTTGTTGAAGAATGATCCTGATATAATATTACATTCGATGCGTATAGTATTTTATTTAATGATGTTGAGTGGCAACTTCGATGTATGCACTATATTAGCAGATAAGTTTCATTTACTGAATCCAAGCAAGGGAGCTATGGACCTCTGGATTTTGCACGCTGCCAGGATTTTTCAGCTAATATTTTATCAGCTAGATGTCTATCACTTGTATCTTTATGTCGCGAGTATTCTATATCATGTTCCTTGCAGGCTGCGTTCAGTGGGTAAATGCCTGAATTTCCTCCCGCTAATTTTTTTTTGTGACTTTGTTCCTGGTCCACAGTACTGGTATCCCGGTAGATGTAATTCTACAGGTAATATGTTGATGCCTGAATTTAATAGTACCCTACCCCCTTTCAAAGTTTTTCTGGAGCGTTTCGATTTGTGATCGGACATCTTATAAGGTTCCGATGATACTATTGAAATATAATATGTACAGGTGTATTTATAGGAATCCCGTTAGTCTTCAATATGCGGTTCATTAAACAACAACAAGGTTTTCTTGTTCGAAATGCTGATGTAGCTGCTACGAAGGTGAAATAGATGCATGGTTCCCTATTGCCTAATAGTATAAGGAGCAACATTGTTGGACCATCGAATTGTGGAAAAACTAATGTTATGATAAGTTTTCTGGAACATCCTAATGGTCTGATATATGAAAATATTTACATATATTCCAAATCTTTACATCAACCAAAGTATGAATACTTGAAGTGAGTGATGACTCCCATATCAGAATTGGGGTATTATACATTCTCAAACAAGTGCGACGGTCTACCTCCAGAAGAAGCCAAATCACATTCAGTGTTTATTTTCGATGATGTAGCATGTGAAAAGCGAGATAACGTGCGATCCTATTTTTGCATGGGTCGCCACGAGGATATAGACAGCTTCTATCTCTGTCAAATATATACGCATATACCAAAACAATTAATTCGTGATAATGCCAATTTAATCATCTTATTCAAGCAAGATGACTTGAATTTGAAACATATCTATAATGATCATGTGAATACAGACATGAAATTAGATAAATTTCGAAGAAACTGTGCTGCGTGTTGGAAGGATGCATATGGTCGCGTGATTATTGATTAGGATAGCTCATTACACAAGGGGCGCTACCGTAAACGATTTGATACCTTCATTGTACTATAAAAGGATGAAACATGCGAAATATACATAAGACGAAATTGTAATTCAGCCGAAAATACACCGAATCCTGTGGACCTGCTGAGTAGATTAAAGCTGTTCACCTGTTTGAAAAGCTGTTCACTTGTTATCAGAGCTGTTTTATAAGCTGTTAAGCGGTTATCAGAACTGTTTGAAAAGGTGTTAAGCTGTTATCAGAGCTGTTGGGAAAGCTTTTAAGCTGTTACCAGAGCTGTTCGAAAAACTGTTAAGCTTTATCAGAGCTGTTTGGAAAGCTTTTAAGCTGTTATCAGAGCTGTTTGAAGAGCTGTTAAGCTGTTACCAGAGGTGTTTGGGAAGCGGTTAAGCTGCTAATATCGAAGATGAATGAAAATCTATTAAAAGAAATCAGCAAGACAAGGAATGCGGTGCGAAGGAAATTTAAAGCTCTGAAGAGGGGAAGGATTGAAGCAGAAGCTCAACTTGAAGAAACTTTTAAGCCAATCACCAAACCCTTAAAAAAGTTTGTTACCAGAGTCAAAAACGATCCACCAGTCAAATTGGAGCCAAAAGAAGGAAAAGATAGCAAAATTGTGGAACCTTTTACTCCTCCAAAACAAAAATATGTGAAAATGGAGGCTAGTAGCACACCTATAAATTATGGAGATTATTACTTAACATCTGAAGAAGAATTCGCAACACCTAAACATTCAAGAGCATTAACAGGAAGGTCTCCTGTAACCTCCCCCGATACGTCTGGATACATAGTTTCAAACTATTTAAAGCTATTCACTGATAATAGCCCTAAAATTGATCCAACCTATGGAGTTTACTATGATGACAACGTGTGGAGAATCGGTAATTCAACGTTTGATATTGATGACGTAGTAAATATTGTTATCAAAGGGAAGAGCTATAAAACAACTTTGAGGTTATGTGAGCTTATATTTATGAAAGATCCTGTAAAAAGTCTCTATACTAAAGAGGATTTAACTAACTATGGATCTATTTTGAGAGATACAAATGCACATAAACGTGTCCATGCTGAAGATGGACAAATGAATGGTACGGCTAAGTATAAAGCTATAATCAGTAAACTAATACAGCATAAAGGCATGGGACTAATGCGTCTGCCTGAAGAAAACATTCATCACATATACTGGGATGATCCAAATGAATTAGTGGATAGACTGCGCCTTCTAATGGCATCAAAGCAGGCTGGAAACAACAGTCACAACAATGAAATTGTATCTACCCTGGAAGAGTTGCGAAAAGCAGATATTATAGTTTAAATACTACTTCATTATCATACTTCTACACAATCTACAGATGAGCGTTGACAAGTGTGGACGTTTCTCTAAGCGACTATATCTTGGGAAACCATGTGAACGTAGACCAACAGGAGCTCAGGGACCAGCGGGTGAACTAGGAATTCAAGGCCCAGCTGGTAAACAAGGAGCTCAGGGTCCAGCTGGTGAACAAGGAGAGCGGGGTATTGGATTTAATTTAACGATAAACAGAGACTACGATGTGAATTCAAAGTGTATGAAATGACTTGGTGAGCCCTTTGAAAATGATGATGCTACTACCCAAGACTATTTTAACAAGAAAATTAAAATAAGTGTGGAAGAAATAAGAAAAACTATTAATATAGAGGTGGCAAATTTAACGCTATATATCAATGATGAAATCGCGAAGATTGAAAACTATCTGCTTACTTCAGTAATAAATAAGAAAGACTTGACACCAAAAGATGGTGTATATGAGTAAAAACTCTTCAGAAATCTGTTTCATTTATAATTACGATGAGTAAGAGACAAGTGGTAAATGGCCTGTATAAAACAGCGAGAAAAAATTTTAAACGGCGTCGTGTGATTATCAAAGGACTAGATAACTTGTGGCAATCACACTGAGTTGAAATGGATCCCTATAAGTATGTGAAAAAGGGTTTCCGCTATCTGCTGAGAGTAATTGATTCCTTCTCCAAACATGCATGGGCAATTCCAATTAAAAGAAAAACTGGTGCAGAAGTAAGAGATGCCATGCAATCTATATTAAGCGAGGGACGAATACCTAAAAACCTGCAGACTGATGATGGAAAGGAATTCTGCAACAGCCTCTTTAAAAATCTAATGATGAAGTATGCAATTAATCATTAATCTACGTACAGTTTCCTCAAAGCATCAATAGTGGTACGATTTAACCGAACTCTGAAGGATATGATGCGGAAGGAATTCAGCTTTAATGGAGTTTATCAGTGGATTATTATGGTAAAGAAACTGCTCACTGAATACAACTCAAGAATACATCGAACTACAAAAATGAGACCAGGAGATATCAACATATCCAATGAGAAACAACTGCTTTCAACTGTATACAATCATGTAAAAATTGCTGTTCCTGCAAAGTATAAAGTTGGGGATTTTGTACTCATCAGCAAAAACAAGCACATATTTGAGAAAAGCTATACACCAAAATGGACAGCTGAAATTTTTAATATTATTAATGTTGAAAACACAAAGCCCATCACATATCGTCTGGAAGATTATCAAAGAAATCCAATCACAGGAGGCTTTTATGAATTGGAGCTGCTGCAAGTTAAACATCCAAACCTGTATCTCGTAGAGAAAATCTTAAAGAAGAGTGGAGATAAAGCTTACTTTAAATGGCTCGCATTTTCATCCAAACACAATTCTTGGATTAGTAACAAAGATGTTTTAAAATTTGTTGAAGAAACAACTATAATACAATTTAAAAATAAACTTATAATTATATATCTTAGACTGTACTACAATTAAAACAAAGTACTTAAATAAATGAAACTAAAATTATAATACATGTTTTTATTTACAATAATGAGTTTAGATTTCTATACTTTCCATGATTGTTCTTTGTTGATCTGGAACTGAACTTTCTCTGCTTGTTCCTTGTGGCTCTGGTGGAATTTAGTAATGTCCCCATTTTAGAGTATGCATTGTACCACTGAAAATATATCGCTTGTTATCATGTGGACTTAAAGCTATCTTCTTTTGGTTGATCGTGTAGACATTGTGGTTATGCGATCGTGTACAGCTCTGATTTGCAGTTAAAAGCTGGTTGTTGTTCAGGCATTCAACGTATTCTTGGAACTTTATATGCCTCTGAACAACATTTATCTTCATTCCCTTGGTTTTTTTTTACACTTTCGCCATCATTTATGCGTAGGCTATACATTTTCGAGCGGAGGCCTGCAAATTCACACATGATTTTCCCGTTCAGCTCACCCTTCATAAGACCAGGAATCTTTTTATTCATAAGCGGTATATTGAACTGCTTATTTACAGAGTAATCACTTGTATCGAATTTATGAATATTTTCAGCCATAGAGTTATATATGTTTCTCTCATCAATTCCATATATTAGGGAGTCGGTATCAGTATACATGACTTTACATTTATCATCAAACTCGCGCTGCATAAAACTGTAATGGAGGTCGCAGAGGCATGTTTTTGAAATTTCTAAGACTGCCATGCCAATATAGAGTGGCTTATTAAACAAGATTTTCAGTCTCCTTAATTCTAAAGTAACTAAATTCTCATAAAATATTTTCGTACTGTGGAAGTTGGGAGCTGCAATCAGAGCTTTGGCACCATATCGGCCTTCCCACTTTACGCAAGGCTTGATGGCACTATACTTGCGTACATTTTGCATGGTAGCCTGTTTCCGTTTGGAGGTATTCATATCAATGTAACATACAATATCCCAGCTGATTGGTTGAGTTGCAGGATCTGGAATACTTTTTTCAGGATGAGGCCATGTGATAAGCATTGCTTCAAATTTCGATAGCGTATAATATATTTCTTTTATGGTGTAATGTTGTTAAAAGTTTTTCTAATTTTGAACCTGGTGGTGCTGTATGCTCAGAGCAAAACGGTAAGTCTTTATGCTTATCATGCAGATGTGGTGGATAGTCTAAATCAACTTCGAGTAAGTATTCAGTTGGTGAAACATCAGGAATTTGGAAAACATCAATATCGAGATTATCAGCCCATCTGAATCTTCCGGTAGGTAAATGCTGTGACATGGCCCATCCATAAAGGTTATGAACATCATAATATATTAAGTATTCTTTTTTCATCTGGATTAAAATCATCCATATATTTATTGTTGGCTTTACTGTATCTATTGGAGCATTGGCTTATACCGCCCCGAATACCTATCTCTACTAATAGCAGTATGTCTACTTCAATTATCATCTCAAGTCTCACTTGGGTATATTTTAACATTGCATCGCAAGTTAGAACTGGCATGGTGTAATAATGTCCAGGATCTCTATTATACGTCTTCATACAGACATCTCGAAAGTTCTCGAAGACATCGGCTAATAGAAGGACATCAGTTTTCAGGTATAGATCGGAATATTCGCCAAGTGTCTGTATTTCAAATGTCCTCCACACCTTTTCTGCACGGTTGTAGTCCTCAGCAGATATATCACTGTCAGTTAGTAAGTGTTGGAAATCCAATTTTCTCCAATCATCAACGAAGTAGTATGGGAAGACACCTTTGCGCTTAAGTAGTTTAAAGTCATCATCATCCAATTCCTGCCATACAGCTCTTGTAATATTCAATTTATCCATTGGCAACAATAATGATAGCTTATCTAAGGATTCTGCGTTAAAACGGAAGGAATAAACGAATCTGAATTTGATATGACGCCCTTCAATGTGCTTGGTGAACGAAATGTATCTTTCTTTATTTATTGGTAGGAGATCCACTTTGCCTGGAATGGCTGTACCTATAGCCTTAATATTGAAGTGCGCATCATATCCAGATAAATTGTGAAAAATAACTGGAACTATTTGACAACCTTGATACATGAGATTGCATGCATTGTGCGCTGGTCCTCGGTATTTTCCTGTTAAAAGTGATTATGAAAAAGAATGAATGAAATTATGATTTTCAGTATTTACCTGTCAAGTGGCAATGGTCTTTGACTCGTTCTTCATCGGGCAAACGTTTTTTCGCATATACGGCAGCAAGTTCTTTCCATGTGCGAACGCCATTCGTCCTTATTCAGGGGCTGCATTGGACTGGTATTCAGCTTTTCCTGGACAGCTATGGATGCAATTTCTTGCAATTCTAATGCAAACCATTGTTGACTGTCCTTGCCTCGATATGCTCTGTAATATGAGAGCTTAGCATCATATTTGCAGTGGAAATAGAATCCTATGCTGATAACTTCATGCTCCTGGATTCACTGTGTATTTTGATCATTTCCCTGTTATCACCTGTTATCATTTCCCTGAATGGGTTTCAATATTGACTCAAAATCTGCATACACACTAAGCTCGACTGGATTCTTATGGTTATAATTCTTATATTTGAGCCATTTCTTTTCTTCTGATGGAAACACAATTCTGCAATCATTTTGCTTCTCGCATTCGGGAGTATGTGAAGCTAATTTTTCCGCAGAGTAAAAGTAGAATAAACATCTGTCGCATATATGCCTTTTAGCACGATTTTCGAAGTTTGCTTCGATACAAGGCGCGAAAGATCTTTAATCCAGCAGAAACGATATCTTCCAGCATCATCATCATCATCATCATCATCATCATCATCATCATCATCATCATCATCATCATCATCATCATCATCATCATCATCATCATCATCATCATCATCATCATCATCATCATCATCATTATCATCATCATCATCATCATCATCATCATCATCATCATCATCATCATCATCATCATCATCATCATCATCATCATCATCATCATCATCACTTGTCAGCGGACTGTATTCCACTATTCGATCGTGTAGAAGCAGACAATATGCTGTTGTATTAGCCGGTATATTTTCAGATGTCTTGAATTCTAGCCTTATTTCAACAGGTCCAGTTTTTATTGTTTCATTTTGATGTGAGCAATCAATGACAGCGATCGGAGCATCGGTTTTGAACTTTTCCCATGTGAGGAACGGCTGATATTGATGACCATAGTATGATTGTGTAAACTTTATATACATCTGATACAGGAATGCGTATCTATTCAAATCAAATTTCAAATGCAAATCATCATAGGGATATGATTCTGAGTTCAAATGAACTGTAACATCGGTGAGTTTGCAGTGATCAAACTTGCTTGCGTCTTTGGTTTTATCGTTCCTGCGATCCGTTTGTAATGCTAAGATGATAAATCGAGGTTTCTCCAGTTGAGTGGAAGTCTTAACTGTCCAGGTTTGATGCGTGGATTCCGGTAGTACTGGATACTCATATATGTCCCAGCTGCGGAATGGTATTTGTATCGGGTGACCTCTCCCGATAATTTTAAATAGTTGCAGGTTCTCATCATCGGATACTGTAACATGTGGAATGCTCAATTGAAGTTTATTAATTTCAATTTTCACCACATCAGTGGGTGATACAATGGCATTATCATCTGTCCTGCTCCGGATCAATATGAGTTCATGTTTGGAATGTATCAGAATTTTCTTGTAATCTTCAGCGAATCCCAATAAATATTTCAGAGGTACACAATAGTTAAATATTTCATTGGTTGGTATAACGGATGAATCTGGTGACCAACTGCCGTTGAGTAGTATCCTGCTTACATTTGCATTTAGCGATACGTAGTTTTTTAATGTTGTCGCAATCCCAAGATTTCTTGTACGATCGATTTCCACTGCATTCAATTCATAGCGTATTTTCTCAAAAAGAAATGGTAGAGCGTTGTTAGCTAATTTTGCAGTTGCTGCAACGGTTCCATCCAGCTTTGTTAGCGACCCCTCAATGTAAAGACAACTCCTGCTGGGTAGAAGATTCAAGTCCTGATGTTGTACAGAGATACGGATTTCATCGCTGTTTTTAAATGATGTTAGAAATGGTGAATAGGAGTGATGTCCAAATTTAGTAACACTGTTATCAAAGTGAGCGTCTGGTGCAATATCTAGTATTCCTTTATTCATTGTTTCAGCGTTAAGCCAATTGATTGTCAATATGCTGTATTTGCAGGTGTTAATGTAGGTCTTGATCGCTTCAAGGTTGTCCGCTGTCTAATGATCTTATCTGCTCCGAACTCGTATTTATCATTATTGTATATCAACATGCTGTGGCTTCAAATGTAACCTGATGGTTATAGTCTCTCCTCTGAAGTTGATTAAGTCGCCGTCTTGGTCAAGGAGCTTCAATGTTAGAAAACTTATACGTTTGGTGTTCACAGGCAAATAGATTACATTTTTGGGTACCTAAACTATTTTATACCCAGGCCCAACGTTCGGGGAAAACTCGTGGAGAGTGTGTACTTGTGTGTTGTTGAAGAATCATCCTGATATAATATTACATTCGTTGGGTATAGTATTTACTTTAATGATGTTGACTGGCAACTCTGATGTATGCACTATATTAGCAGTCAAAATTCTTTTACTGAATCCTAGCAGAGGTGCTATGGATCTCTGTTTTTCAAAATGTATTTCTTCAGTTGCCTTGACTTCACTCTTCAATGTATTATTGTTAGCCTTTATTGTAACCTTTATCCTTCTCCTTTCATTATCCAAGTATCCTTGTACGTATTTTGCCATATAATCAATCTCATAGGATCCAACAGGTATCTCAACAACCTCATTCCCTACATGAACCAGATTATTGCTCACATCAATATTTGGTATAGAGTTGTATGTTTGAAAATCAATTAATCCACAAACATAATCCGTTGCTAGCTCCAGCGGAGGAAAGTACTCAGCAGTGAGTAGAGATGAATTTCCCGTGAGAGTAAGTGTTAATGACATGGCGGTTGTTAATGAACTGTCACAATTTCAATATAGATACATTTATTTATAGATAATAATTAATGGCTATAACAATTATATAAAAACTCTAAACATAAGTGACGGCAAATTACTGCATCATAGTTCTGATAAGAGCTGTAGTTGTACGTAATATTACTACCCAAGTAGTTTATGAGCTCCCTTGGTGGTTGGAGATTGCCAAAGTTGTCAAGGTATTCGATGTTATCACTTTTCTTGTAGTACGCTACCCAGTGTGTACCGGCTCCAATTGAGATGTCCAAGTTAACAATACCGCTTTCTCGCTTCCATGGCTTTTTAGGTAGATTATCACGCATAAATACTCCTCTGAAGTGTGGCAAGTTTGTGGTATACTTGTGAAGATCCAACTCGTTTAGCGGTCTTTTGGGTAGCGTCTTTAATAATTTTTTGGTTGAGGTTGTAGATAGAGTCCAAGTCCTTTTCTGTACGGCTTCAAGGACAGCCCGTTTCCATCTTTACCAACCGCTATAGTTTCCATTGCTTGGTTATGACGTTTGCTTTCTTCCAATTTTGCTTTTGCGGCACTGGTATCATTTACTGCTTTAGCTATGCCTGCTGCACCTCCCGATAGTGCTCCCAATGCTGAAAGCCTAGCAAACAACGGGATGAGGAACGGAAGTGCTCCACCAACCTTTGGTACAGGTATCACTCGTGGAGTTTTAATTGATTTCTTCTTTCTTTTCACAATATTTTTAGCTGCACTAAGAGCTATTTTTGTAGATTCCATCAAGTCTTTCGGTTTTTTTACTTTTAAAATTTTACGTGCATTTCGTACTGCTTCTCGGAATGTGGGTTGGCGTTTATTTTTAGCCTTAAGACCCATACCTAGCTTAATTTTAGCCTTCATTGCGTTTGTTATAAGCCAGGCGTTGGCACGTTCACTCAAATTTGCATCCGTAGATTTTGCACGCTGCCAGGCCTTTTCAGCTAATATTTTATCAGCTATATGTCGATCACTTGTGTCTTTATGCCGCGAGTATGCTATATCGTGTTCCTTGCAGGCTGCGTCCAGTGGATTAATGCCTGGATTTCCTCTCGCCAATCTTTGTTGTAACTTTGTTCCTGGTCCACAGTACTGGTATCCCGGTAGATGTAATTCTACAGGTAATTTGTTGATGATTGAATTTAATAGTCCTCTGCCCCCTTTCAAAGATTTTCTGGAGCGTTTCGATTTGTGATCCGACATCTTATAAGGTTCCGATGATACTGTTGAAATGTAATATAAACAGGTGTACTTATAGGAATCCCGTTAGTCTTTAATATGTGGTTCATTAAACAACAACAAGCTTTTCTTGTTCGAAATGCTGATGTAGGTGTTATGAAGGTAAAAAAGAAGCACGGCCCCCTATTGCCTAATAGTATAAGGAGCATTATTGTTGGACCATCGAATTGTGGAAAAAACTAATGTTAGGATAAGTTTGCTGGAACATCCCAATGGTCTGATATATGAAAATATTTACATATATTCAAAATCTTTACCTCAACCAAAGTATGAATACTTGAAGCGAGTGATGACTCATATATCAGGATTGGGGTATTATACATTCTCAAACAACTGCGACGTTCTACCTCCAGAAGAAGCCAAATCACATTCAGTGTTTATTTTCGATGATGTAGCATGTGAAAAGCAAAATAATGGGCGATCCTATTTTTGCATGGGTCGCCACGAAGATATAGATAGCTTCTATCTCTGTCAAACATATACGCATATACCAAAGCACTTAATACGTGACAATGCTAATTTAATCATCTTATTCAAGCAAGATGACTTGAATTTGAAACATATCTATAATGATGATGTGAATACAGACATGAAGTTTGATAAATTTCGAAGAGCTTGTGCTGAGTGTTGGAAGGATGGATATGGTTTCTTGATGATTGATAAGGACAGCTCATTAAACAAGGGGCGCTACCGTAAAGGATTTGATACCTTCATTGTACTATAAAAGGCTGAAACATGCGAAATATTCATAAGTCGAAGTTGGAACTCAGCCGAAAGCACACGGAATCCTGCGGCCCCTGCTGAATAGATTATAGCTGTTCACCTGTTATCAGACCTGTTTGGAAAGCTGTTAAGCTGTTATCAGAGCTGTTTGAAAATCTGTTAAGCTGTTGTCAGAGCTGTTTAATAGCTGTTAAGCAGTTATCAGAGCTGTTTGAAAAGCTGTTCACCTGTTATCAGACCTGTTTGGAAAGCTGTTAAGCTGTTATCAGAGCTGTTTGAAAGCTGTTAAGCTGTTATCAGAGCTGTTTGGAAAGCTGTTAAGCTGTTATCAGAGCTGTTTGGAAAGCTGTTAAGCTGTTATCAGAGCTGTTTGGAAAGCTGTTAAGCTGTTATCAGAGCTGTTTGAAAAGCTGTTAAGCTGTTATCAGAGCTGTTTGAAAAGCTGTTAAGCTGTTATCAGAGCTGTTTGGAAAGCTGTTAAGCTGTTATCAGAGCTGTTTGAAAAGCTGTATACCTGTTATCAGACCTGTTTGAAAAGCCGTTATTCAGTTAATATCGAAGATGAATGAAAACCTATTAAAAGAAATCATCAAGACAAGGAATGTAGTGCGAAGGAAATTTAAAGTTCTAAAGACGGGTAGGATTGAAGCAGAAGCTCAACTTGAAGAAACTTTCAAGCCAATCACCAAACCCTTAAAAGAGTTGCTAACAAGAGTCAAAAACGGGCCACCACTGAAATTGGAACCAAAAGAAGAAAAAGAAGAAGAAGAAGACAACGAAATTGTGGAACCTTTTACCCCTCCAAAACGAAAATATGTGAAAATGGAGGCTAGTAGCACACCTATAAATTATGGAGATTATTCCTTAACATCTGAAGAAGAATTCGCAACACCTAAACATTCAAGAACATTGACAGGAAGGTCTCCTGTCACCTCCCCCGATACGTCTGGATACATAGTTTCAAACTAGTTAAAGCTATTCACTGATAATAGCCCTAAAATTGATCCAACCTATGGAGTTTACTATGATAACAACGCATGTAGAATCGGTAATTCAACGTTTGATGTTGAAGATGTAGGAAATATTGTTATCTGGGAGAAGAGCTATAAAACAACTTTGGGGTTATGTGAGCTTATATTTATGAAAGATCCTGTAAAAAGTCTCTATACTAAAGAGGATTTAACTAATTATGGATCTGTTTTGAGAGATACCAATTCATATAAACGTGACTATGCTGATGATGGACAAATAAAAGGTGCTAGAGCGACTACGTATAAAGCTATAATCAGTAAGCTTATACAGCATAAAGGCATGGGTCTAATGCGTCTGCCTAAAGAAAACATTGATCACATTTACTGGGATGATCCAAATGAATTAGTGGATAGACTGCGCCTTCTAATGGCATCAAGGCAGGCTGGAAACACCGCTCACAACAATGAAATTATATCTATCCTGGAGGAGTTGCGAGAAGCAGATATTATAGTTTAAATACTACCTCATTACCATACTTCTTCACAATCTACAGATGAGCGTTGACAAGTTTGGACGTTTCTCTAAGCGAGGATATCTTGGGAAACCATGTGAACGTGGACCAACAGGAGATCAGGGACTAGCCGGTGAACAAGGAATTCAAGGCCCAGCTGGTAAACAAGGAGCTCAGGGTCCAGCTGGTGAACAAGGAGAGCGGGGTATTGGATTTAATTTAACGACAAACGGACACTACGATCTGAACACATAGTGTATAAAACGACTTGGTGAGCCACTTGAAAATGATGATGCTACTACCAAAGACTATGTTGACAAGAAAATTAAAATAAGTGTGGAAGAAATAAGAAAAACTATTAATATAGAGGTGGCAAATTTAACGCTATATATCAATGGCGAAATCGCAAAGATTGAAAACTATCTATTTACTTCAGTAATAAATAAGAAAGACTTGACACCAAAAGATGGTGTATATGAGTAAAAACTCTTGAGAAATCTGTTTCATTTATAATTACGATGAGTAAGAGACAAGTGGTACATGAGCTGCATAAACCAGCGAGAAAAAATTTTATACGACGTCGTGTGATTATCAAAGGACCAGATGACTTGTGGCAGGCAGATTTGGTTGAAATGGATCCCTACAAGTATGTGAACAAGGGTTACCGCTATCTGCTGACAGTAATTGATGCCTTCTCCGAATATGCATGGGCAATTCCAATTAAAAGAAAAACTGGTGTAGAAGTAAGAGATGCCATGCAATCTATATTAAGCGAGGGAGGAATACCTAAAAACCTGCAGACTGATGATGGAAAGGAATTCTACAACAGCCTCTTTAAAAATCTAATGCGGAAGCATGCAATTAATCATTACTCTAAGTACAGTTTCCTCAAAGCATCAATAGTGGAACGATTTAACCGAACTCTGAAGGATATGATCTGGAAGGAATTCAGCTTTAATGGAACTTATCAGTGGATTGGTATGGTAAAGAAACTGCTCACTGAATACAACTCAAGAATACATCGAACTACGAAAATGAGACCACGTGATATCAACACCACCAATGAGAAACAACTGCTCTCAACTGTATACATTCATATAAAGATTGTTGTTCCTGCAAAGTATAAAGTTGGAGATTTTGTACGCATCAGCAAATACAAGCATAAATTTGAGAAAGGCTATACACCAAACTGGACAGCTGAGATTTTTAAAATTATTAAAGTTCAAAACACAAATCCCATCACATATAGGCTGGAAGATTATCAAGGAAATCCAATCACAGGAGGCTTTTATGAATTGGAGCTGCTGAAAGTTAAACACCCAAACCTACATCTCGTAGAGAAAATCGTAAAGCAAAGTGGAGATAAAGCTTACGTTAAATGGCTCGGATTTTCATCAAAACACAACTATTGGATTAATAACAAAGATGTTTTATAATATCTTGAAAAACAACTATAACTATAATACAATTACAATACTTTTTTATTTTACAATTGTACATGTAGTTATAATGCAAATTACTTGAATAAATGAAATTAAAACTATAATACATTTATTATTTACATTTGACTTAGATTCTTTCTGCGGCTGCTACTTGTTGATCTGATGAAATAGAGTAATGTCCCCATGGTAGAGTATCCGTCGCTCCGCTCATAATATGACGCATATTATCATAGGGACTCAATGCAATCTTTTTTTGACTAATAGTGTATACGTTATGGTGATGAGATCGTATGGAGCTCTGATTAGCAGTTAATATTCCCCAAATAGCGAAATTGGGTGATTTGAAAAAGAAATGAAAAAATGAAAAAAGAAAAAAGACATGGAAAGTTTGAGAAAAATAGAAAAAACAATTTTTTATTTATTAAAAAAATTAAAAAAAAAAAATTTTTTTTTGAAGAAACAGATTCATTCGAAGTGAATCGAACCTGTATACGCCACGCAGTGGGCTGAAAAATAAATAAGAAAAGGAAAAAGAAGAAGCGTTTCGTGTCAGTAGAAAACCTTACACTCATCGGTGCAGCTTGGTTTTCTACCTGCTGCCGAGGCTTGAAAATAGATCAAACTGATCTCTTCTGATATAAACTCAGAATGAATTCTGGGTGTGAATTATATACAACACTCCTATACGAGCCAAGGAGGAAAAATACATAAAAAGATTTCTCTTTTTGGACTTTTTACCGGGTTAAACTTAATTTTGTGCAAGAAAGAATATTTTGGGATATCTCCGGTATATAGCAAAAGCTACAAAATGTTCCAATTTGTTATTTCATCACACAGCCCATTAATTTTTGGTGACAAGTTTCAAGTCTTGGCTTGACTCATCAACGGGTCCCAAATAGCGAAATTGGGTGATTTGAAAAAGAAATGAAAAAATAAAATAAGCAAAAAGAAATGGAAAGTTTGAGAAAAATAGAAAAAACAATTTTTTATTTAGTAAAAAAATTAAAAAAAAAAATTTTTTTTGAAGAAACAGATTCATTCGAAGCGAATCGAACCTGTATACGCCACGCAGTGGGCTGAAAAATAAATAAGAAAAGGAAAACGAAGAAGCATTTCGTGTCAGTGGAAAATCTTACACTCATCGGTGCAGCTTGGTTTTCTGCCTGCTGCAGACGCTTGAAAATAGATCAAAATGATCTGTTCTCATATAAACTCAGAATAAATTCAGGGTGTGAATTATATAAATGAAGACAGAAAAAAGAAATGGAAAGTTTGAGAAAAATAGAAAAAAACAATTTTTTATTTATTAAAAAAATTAAAAAAAAAATTTTTTTTGAAGAAACAGATTCATTCGAAGCGAATCGAACCTGTATACGCCACGCAGTGGGCTGAAAAATAAATAAGAAAAGGAAAAAGAAGAGGCGTTTCATGTCAGTAGAAAACCTTACACTCATCGGTGCAGCTTAGTTTTCTACCTGCTGCCGAGGCTTGAAAATAGATCAAACTGATCTCTTCTCATATAAACTCAGAATGAATTCTGGGTGTGCATTATATGAGGAAACAACACTCCTATACAAGCCAAGGAGGCAAAATACAAAAAAAGATTTCTCTTTTTGGACTTTTTACCTGGTTAAACTTAATTTTGTGCAAGAAGGAATTTTTTGGGATTTCTCCGGTATATAGCAAAAGCTACAAAATGTTCTAATTTGTTATTTCATCACACAGCCTATTAATTATTGGAGACAAGTTTCAAGTCTTGGCTTGACTCATCAACGGGTCCCAAATAGCGAAATTGGGTGATTTGAAAAAGAAATGAAAAAATGAAAAAAGAAAAAAGAAATGAAAAGTTTGAGAAAAATAGAAAAAACAATTTTTTATTTATTAAAAAAATTAAAAAAGAAAAAAAAATTTTGAAGAAACAGATTCATTCGAAGCGAATCGAACCTGTATACGCCACGCAGTGGGCTGAAAAATAAATAAGAAAGGAAGAAGAAGAAGCGTTTCGTGTAAGCAGAAAACCTTACACTCATCGGTGCAGCTTGGTTTTCTACTTGCTGCAGACGCTCAAAAATAGATCAAACTGATCTCTTTTCATATAAACTCAGAATAAATTCTGGGTGTGAACTATATGAGGAAGAAACACTCCTATACAACCCCAGGAGGAAAAATAAATAAAAAGATTTCCCTTTTTGGACTTTTTACCGGGTTAAACTTAATTTTGTGCAGGAAAGAATTTTTTGCGATATCTCCGGTATATAGCAAAAGCTACAAAATGTTCTAATTTGTTATTTCATCACACAGCCCATTAATTTTTGGTGACAAGTTTCAAGTCTTGGCTTGACTCATCAACGGGTCCCAAATAGCGAAATTGGGTGATTTGAAAAAGAAATGAAAAAACGAAAAAAGAAAAAAGACATGGAAAGTTTGAGAAAAATAGAAAAAACAATTTTTTATTTATTAAAAAAATTAAAAAAAAATTTTGTTTTGAAGAAACAGATTCACTCGAAGCGAATCGAACCTGTATACGCCACGCAGTGGGCTGAAATATAAATAAGAAAAGGAAAAAGAAGAAGCGTTTCGTGTCAGTAGAAAACCTTACACTCATCGGTGCTGCTTGGTTTTCTACCTGCTGCCGAGGCTTGAAAATAGATCAAACTGATCTCTTCTCATATAAACTCAGAATGAATTCTGGGTGTGAATTATATGAGGAAACAACACTCCTATACGAGCCAAGGAGGAAAAATAAATAAAGAGATTTCTCTTTTTGGACTTTTTACCGGGTTAAACTTAATTTTGTGCAAGAAATAATATTTTGGGATATCTCCGGTATATAGCAAAAGCTACAAAATGTTCTAATTTGTTATTTCATCGCACAACCCATTAATTTTTGGTGGCAAGTTTCAAGTCTTGGCTTGACCCATCAACGGGTCCCAAATAGCGAAATTGGGGGATTTGAAAAAGAAATGAAAAAATTAAAAAAGAAAAAAGAAATGAAAAGTGTGAGAAAAATAGAAAAAACAATTTTTTATTTATTAAAAAAATTAAAAAAGAAAAAAAATTTTTGAAGAAACAGATTCATTCGAAGCGAATCGAACCTGTACACGCCACGCAGTGGGTTGAAAAACAAATAAGAAAAGGAAGAAGAAGAAGCGTTTCGTGTCGGCAGAAAACCTTACACTCATCGGTGCAGCTTGGATTTCTGCCTGCTGCATACGCTTGAAAATAGATCAAACTGATCTCTTCTCATATAAACTCAGAATGAATTCTGGGTGTGAATTATATGAGGAAACAACACTCCTATACGAGCCAAGGAGGAAAAATACAAAAAAGATTTCTCTTTTTGGACTTTTTACCGGGTTAAACTTAATTTTGTTCAAGAAAGAATATTTTGGGATATCTCCGGTATATAGCAAAAGCTACAAAATGTTCTAATTTGTTATTTCATCACACAGCCCATTAATTTTTGGTGACAAGTTTCAAGTCTTGGCTTGACTCATCAACGGGTCCCAAATAGCGAAATTGGGTGATTTGAAAAAGAAATGAAAAAATGAAAAAAGAAAAAAGAAATGGAAAGTTTGAGAAAAATAGAAAAAACAATTTTTTATTTATTAAAAAAATGAAAAAAAAAAATTTGTTTGAAGAAACAGATTCATTCGAAGCGAATCGAACCTGTATACGCCACGCAGTGGGTTGAAAAACAAATAAGAAAAGGAAGAAGAAGAGGCGTTTCGTGTCGGCAGAAAACCTTACACTCATCGGTGCAGCTGGGTTTTCTGCCTGCTGCAGACGCTTGAAAATTGATCAAAATGATCTGTTCTCATATAAACTCAGAATAAATTCAGGGTGTGAATTATATAAGGAAAAAACACTCCTATACTAGACCAGGAGGAAAAATAAATAAAAAGATTACTCTTTTTGGAATTTTTACCGGGCTAAACGTTATTTTGTGCAAGAAAGAATTTTTTGGGATATCTCCGGTATATAGCAAAAGCTACAAAATGTTCTAATTTGTTATTTCATCGCACAACCCATTAATTTCTGGTGGCAAGTTTCAAGTCTTGGCTTGACTCATCAACGGGTCCCAAATAGCGAAATTGGGTGATTTGAAACAGAAATGAAAAAATGAAAAAAGAAAAAAGAAATGGAAATTTTGAGAAAAATAGAAAAAACAATTTTTTATTTATTAAAAAAATTAAAAAAAAAAATTTTTTTGAAGAAACGGATTCATTCGAAGCGAATCGAACCTGTATACGCCACGCAGTGGGCTGAAAAATAAATAAGAAAAGGAAAAAGAAGAGGCGTTTCGTGTCAGTAGAAAACCTTACACTCATCGGTGCAGCTTAGTTTTCTACCTGCTGCCGAGGCTTGGAAATAGATCAAACTGATCTCTTCTCATATAAACTCAGAATGAATTCTGGGTGTGCATTATATGAGGAAACAACACTCCTATACAAGCCAATGAGGCAAAATAAAAAAAAAAATTCTCTTTTTGGACTTTTTACCGGGTTAAACTTAATTTTGTGAAAGAAAGAATTTATTGGGATATCTCCGGTATATAGCAAAAGCTACAAAATGTTCTAATTTGTTATTTCATCACACAGCCCATTAATTTTTGGAGACAAGTTTCAAGTCTTGGCTTGACTCATCAACGGGTCCCAAATAGCGAAATTGGCTGATTTGAAAAAGAAATGAAAAAATGAAAAAAGAAAAAAGAAATGAAAAGTTTGAGAAAAATAGAAAAAACAATTTTTTATTTATTAAAAAAATTAAAAAAGAAAAAAAAATTTTGAAGAAACAGATTCATTCGAAGCGAATCGAACCTGTATACGCCACGTAGTGGGCTGAAAAATAAATAAGATAAGGAAGAAGAAGAAGCGTTTCATGTAAGCAGAAAACCTTACACTCATCGGTGCAGCTTGGTTTTCTACTTGCTGCAGACGCTCAAAAATAGATCAAACTGATCTCTTTTCATATAAACTCAGAATAAATTCTGGGTGTGAACTATATGAGGAAGAAACACTCCTATACAACCCCAGGAGGAAAAATAAATAAAAAGATTTCTCTTTTTGGACTTTTTACCGGGTTAAACTTAATTTTGTGCAGGAAAGAATTTTTTGGGATATCTCCGGTATATAGCAAAAGCTACAAAATGTTCTAATTTATTATTTCATCACACAGCCCATTAATTTTTGGTGACAAGTTTCAAGTCTTGGCTTGACTCATCAACGGGTCCCAAATAGCGAAATTGGGTGATTTGAAAAAGAAATGAAAAAATGAAAAAAGAAAAAAGAAATGGAAAGTTTGAGAAAAATAGAAAAAAGAATTTTTTATTTATTAAAAAAATTAAAAAAAAAAATTTGTTTGAAGAAACAGATTCATTCGAAGCGAATCGAACCTGTATACGCCACGCAGTGGGTTGAAAAACAAATAAGAAAAGGAAGAAGAAGAGGCGTTTCGTGTCGGCAGAAAACCTTACACTCATCGGTGCAGCTTGGTTTTCTGCCTGCTGCAGACGCTTGAAAATAGATCAAAATGATCTGTTCTCATATAAACTCAGAATAAATTCAGGGTGTGAATTATATAAGGAAAAAACACTCCTATACTAGACCAGGAGGAAAAATAAATAAAGAGATTACTCTTTTTGGAATTTTTACCGGGCTAAACTTTGTTTTGTGCAAGAAAGAATTTTTTGGGATATCTCCGGTATATAGCAAAAGCTACAAAATGTTCTAATTTGTTATTTCATCGCACAACCCATTAATTTTTGGTGACAAGTTTCAAGTCTTGGCTTGACTCATCAACGGGTCCCAAATAGCGAAATTGGGTGATTTGAAAAAGAAATGAAAAAATGAAATAAGCAAAAAGAAATGGAAAGTTTGAGAAAAATAGAAAAAACAATTTTTTATTTAGTAAAAAAATTAAAAAAAAAAATTTTTTTTGAAGAAACAGATTCATTCGAAGCGAATCGAACCTGTATACGCCACGCAGTGGGCTGAAAAATAAATAAGAAAAGGAAAACGAAGAAGCATTTCGTGTCAGTGGAAAATCTTACACTCATCGGTGCAGCTTGGTTTTCTGCCTGCTGCAGACGCTTGAAAATAGATCAAAATGATCTGTTCTCATATAAACTCAGAATAAATTCAGGGTGTGAATTATATAAGGAAAAAATACTCCTATACTAGACCAGGAGGAAAAATAAATAAAGAGATTACTCTTTTTGGAATTTTTACCGGGCTAAACTTTGTTTTGTGCAAGAAAGAATTTTTTGGGATATCTCCGGTATATAGCAAAAGCTACAAAATGTTCTAATTTGTTATTTCATCGCACAACCCATTAATTTTTGGTGGCAAGTTTCAAGTCTTGGCTTGACCCATCAACGGGTCCCAAATAGCGAAATTGGGTGATTTGAAAAAGAAATGAAAAAATTAAAAAAGAAAAAAGAAATGAAAAGTGTGAGAAAAATAGAAAAAACAATTTTTTATTTATTAAAAAAATTAAAAAAGAAAAAAAATTTTTGAAGAAACAGATTCATTCGAAGCGAATCGAACCTGTACACGCCACGCAGTGGGTTGAAAAACAAATAAGAAAAGGAAGAAGAAGAAGCGTTTCGTGTCGGCAGAAAACCTTACACTCATCGGTGCAGCTTGGTTTTCTGCCTGCTGCAGACGCTTGAAAATAGATCAAACTGATCTCTTCTCATATAAACTCAGAATGAATTCTGGGTGTGAATTATATGAGGAAACAACACTCCTATACGAGCCAAGGAGGAAAAATACATAAAAAGATTTCTCTTTTTGGACTTTTTACCGGGTTAAACTTAATTTTGTTCATGAAAGAATATTTTGGGATATCTCCGGTATATAGCAAAAGCTACAAAATGTTCTAATTTGTTATTTCATCACACAGCCCATTAATTTTTGGTGACAAGTTTCAAGTCTTGGCTTGACTCATCAACGGGTCCCAAATAGCGAAATTGGGTGATTTGAAAAAGAAATGAAAAAATGAAGACAGAAAAAAGAAATGGAAAGTTTGAGAAAAATAGAAAAAAACAATTTTTTATTTATTAAAAAAATTAAAAAAAAATTTTTTTTTGAAGAAACAGATTCATTCGAAGCGAATCGAACCTGTATACGCCACGCAGTGGGCTGAAAAATAAATAAGAAAAGGAAAAAGAAGAGGCGTTTCATGTCAGTAGAAAACCTTACACTCATCGGTGCAGCTTAGTTTTCTACCTGCTGCCGAGGCTTGAAAATAGATCAAACTGATCTCTTCTCATATAAACTCAGAATGAATTCTGGGTGTGCATTATATGAGGAAACAACACTCCTATACAAGCCAAGGAGGCAAAATACAAAAAAAGATTTCTCTTTTTGGACTTTTTACCTGGTTAAACTTAATTTTGTGCAAGAAGGAATTTTTTGGGATATCTCCGGTATATAGCAAAAGCTACAAAATGTTCTAATTTGTTATTTCATCACACAGCCCATTAATTTTTGGAGACAAGTTTCAAGTCTTGGCTTGACTCATCAACGGGTCCCACATAGCGAAATTGGGTGATTTGAAAAAGAAATGAAAAAATGAAAAAAGAAAAAGAAATGAAAAGTTTGAGAAAAATAGAAAAAACAATTTTTTATTTATTAAAAAAATTAAAAAAGAAAAAAAAATTTTGAAGAAACAGATTCATTCGAAGCGAATCGAACCTGTATACGCCACGCAGTGGGCTGAAAAATAAATAAGAAAAGGAAGAAGAAGAAGCGTTTCGTGTAAGCAGAAAACCTTACACTCATCGGTGCAGCTTGGTTTTCTACTTGCTGCAGACGCTCAAAAATAGATCAAACTGATCTCTTTTCATATATACATACATACATATATAAAATTTCTCTTTTTGGACTTTTTACCGGGTTAAACTTAATTTTGTGCAAGAAAGAATTTTTTGGGATATCTCCGGTATATAGCAAAAGCTACAAAATGTTCTAATTTGTTATTTCATCACACAGCCTATTAATTTTTGGAGACAAGTTTCAAGTCTTGGCTTGACTCATCAACGGGTCCCAAATAGCGAAATTGGGTGATTTGAAAAAGAAATGAAAAAATGAAAAAAGAAAAAAGAAATGAAAAGTTTGAGAAAAATAGAAAAAACAATTTTTTATTTATTAAAAAAATTAAAAAAGAAAAAAAAATTTTGAAGAAACAGATTCATTCGAAGCGAATCGAACCTGTATACGCCACGCAGTGGGCTGAAAAATAAATAAGAAAGGAAGAAGAAGAAGCGTTTCGTGTAAGCAGAAAACCTTACACTCATCGGTGCAGCTTGGTTTTCTACTTGCTGCAGACGCTCAAAAATAGATCAAACTGATCTCTTTTCATATAAACTCAGAATAAATTCTGGGTGTGAACTATATGAGGAAGAAACACTCCTATACAACCCCAGGAGGAAAAATAAATAAAAAGATTTCTCTTTTTGGACTTTTTACCGGGTTAAACTTAATTTTGTGCAGGAAAGAATTTTTTGCGATATCTCCGGTATATAGCAAAAGCTACAAAATGTTCTAATTTGTTATTTCATCACACAGCCCATTAATTTTTGGTGACAAGTTTCAAGTCTTGGCTTGACTCACCAACGGGTCCCAAATAGCGAAATTGGGTGATTTGAAAAAGAAATGAAAAAACGAAAAAAGACATGGAAAGTTTGAGAAAAATAGAAAAAACAATTTTTTATTTATTAAAAAAATTAAAAAAAAATATTGTTTTGAAGAAACAGATTCACTCGAAGCGAATCGAACCTGTATACGCCACGCAGTGGGCTGAAATATAAATAAGAAAAGGAAAAAGAAGAAGCGTTTCGTGTCAGTAGAAAACCTTACACTCATCGGTGCTGCTTGGTTTTCTACCTGCTGCCGAGGCTTGAAAATAGATCAAACTGATCTCTTCTCATATAAACTCAGAATGAATTCTGGGTGTGAATTATATGAGGAAACAACACTCCTATACGAGCCAAGGAGGAAAAATACATAAAAAGATTTCTCTTTTTGGACTTTTTACCGGGTTAAACTTAATTTTGTGCAAGAAATAATATTTTGGGATATCTCCGGTATATAGCAAAAGCTACAAAATGTTCTAATTTGTTATTTCATCACACAGCCCATTAATTTTTGGTGACAAGTTTCAAGTCTTGGCTTGACTCATCAACGGGTCCCAAATAGCGAAATTGGGTGATTTGAAAAAGAAATGAAAAAATGAAAAAAGCAAAAAGAAATGGAAAGCTTGAGCAAAATAGACAAAACAATTTTTTATTTATTAAAAAAATTAAAAACAAAAATTTTTTTTGAAGAAACAGATTCATTCGAAACGAATCGAACCTGTATACGCCACGCAGTGGGCTGAAAAATAAATAAGAGAAGGAAAAAGAAGAAGCGTTTCGTGTCAGTAGAAAACCTTACACTCATCGGTGCAGCTTGGTTTTCTACCTGCTGCCGAGGCTTGAAAATAGATCAAACTGATCTCTTCTCATATAAACTCAGAATGAATTCTGGGTGTGAATTATATGAGGAAACAACACTCCTATACGAGCCAAGGAGGAAAAATACATAAAAAGATTTCTCTTTTTGGACTTTTTACCGGGTTAAACTTAATTTTGTGCAAGAAATAATATTTTGGGATATCTCCGGTATATAGCAAAAGCTACAAAATGTTCTAATTTGTTATTTCATCACACAGCCCATTAATTTTTGGTGACAAGTTTCAAGTCTTGGCTTGACTCATCAACGGGTCCCAAATAGCGAAATTGGGTGATTTGAAAAAGAAATGAAAAATGAAAAAAGCAAAAAGAAATGGAAAGTTTGAGAAAAAAAGAAAAAACAATTTTTTATTTATTAAAAACATTAAAAAAAAAATTTGAAGAAACAGATTCATTCGAAACGAATCGAACCTGTATACGCCACGCAGTGGGTTGAAAAACAAATAAGAAAAGGAAGAAGAAGAAGCGTTTTTTGTCGGCAGAAAACCTTACAGTCATCGGTGCAGCTTGGTTTTCTGCCTGCTGCAGACGCTTGAAAATAGATCAAAATGATCTGTTCTCATATAAACTCAGAATAAATTCAGGGTGTGAATTATATAAGGAAAAAACACTCCTATACTAGACCAGGAGGAAAAATAAATAAAGAGATTACTCTTTTTGGAATTTTTACCGGGCTAAACTTTGTTTTGTGCAAGAAAGAATTTTTTGGGATATCTCCGGTATATAGCAAAAGCTACAAAATGTTCTAATTTGTTATTTCATCGCACAACCCATTAATTTTTGGTGGCAAGTTTCAAGTCTTGGCTTGACCCATCAACGGGTCCCAAATAGCGAAATTGGGGGATTTGAAAAAGAAATGAAAAAATTAAAAAAGAAAAAAGAAATGAAAAGTGTGAGAAAAATAGAAAAAACAATTTTTTATTTATTAAAAAAATTAAAAAAGAAAAAAAATTTTTGAAGAAACAGATTCATTCGAAGCGAATCGAACCTGTACACGCCACGCAGTGGGTTGAAAAACAAATAAGAAAAGGAAGAAGAAGAAGCGTTTCGTGTCGGCAGAAAACCTTACACTCATCGGTGCAGCTTGGATTTCTGCCTGCTGCATACGCTTGAAAATAGATCAAACTGATCTCTTCTCATATAAACTCAGAATGAATTCTGGGTGTGAATTATATGAGAAAACAACACTCCTATACGAGCCAAGGAGGAAAAATACAAAAAAGATTTCTCTTTTTGGACTTTTTACCGGGTTAAACTTAATTTTGTTCAAGAAAGAATATTTTGGGATATCCCCGGTATATAGCAAAAGCTACAAAATGTTCTAATTTGTTATTTCATCACACAGCCCATTAATTTTTGGTGACAAGTTTCAAGTCTTGGCTTGACTCATCAACGGGTCCCAAATAGCGAAATTGGGTGATTTGAAAAAGAAATGAAAAAATGAAAAAAGAAAAAAGAAATGGAAAGTTTGAGAAAAATAGAAAAAACAATTTTTTATTTATTAAAAAAATGAAAAAAAAAAATTTGTTTGAAGAAACAGATTCATTCGAAGCGAATCGAACCTGTATACGCCACGTAGTGGGTTGAAAAACAAATAAGAAAAGGAAGAAGAAGAGGCGTTTCGTGTCGGCAGAAAACCTTACACTCATCGGTGCAGCTTGGTTTTCTGCCTGCTGCAGACGCTTGAAAATTGATCAAAATGATCTGTTCTCATATAAACTCAGAATAAATTCAGGGTGTGAATTATATAAGGAAAAAACACTCCTATACTAGACCAGGAGGAAAAATAAATAAAAAGATTACTCTTTTTGGAATTTTTACCGGGCTAAACGTTATTTTGTGCAAGAAAGAATTTTTTGGGATATCTCCGGTATATAGCAAAAGCTACAAAATGTTCTAATTTGTTATTTCATCGCACAACCCATTAATTTCTGGTGGCAAGTTTCAAGTCTTGGCTTGACTCATCAACGGGTCCCAAATAGCGAAATTGGGTGATTTGAAACAGAAATGAAAAAATGAAAAAAGAAAAAAGAAATGGAAATTTTGAGAAAAATAGAAAAAACAATTTTTTATTTATTAAAAAAATTAAAAAAAAAAATTTTTTTGAAGAAACGGATTCATTCGAAGCGAATCGAACCTGTATACGCCACGCAGTGGGCTGAAAAATAAATAAGAAAAGGAAAAAGAAGAGGCGTTTCGTGTCAGTAGAAAACCTTACACTCATCGGTGCAGCTTAGTTTTCTACCTGCTGCCGAGGCTTGGAAATAGATCAAACTGATCTCTTCTCATATAAACTCAGAATGAATTCTGGGTGTGCATTATATGAGGAAACAACACTCCTATACAAGCCAATGAGGCAAAATAAAAAAAAAAATTCTCTTTTTGGACTTTTTACCGGGTTAAACTTAATTTTGTGAAAGAAAGAATTTTTTGGGATATCTCCGGTATATAGCAAAAGCTACAAAATGTTCTAATTTGTTATTTCATCACACAGCCCATTAATTTTTGGAGACAAGTTTCAAGTCTTGGCTTGACTCATCAACGGGTCCCAAATAGCGAAATTGGGTGATTTGAAAAAGAAATGAAAAAATGAAAAAAGAAAAAAGAAATGAAAAGTTTGAGAAAAATAGAAAAAACAATTTTTTATTTATTAAAAAAATTAAAAAAGAAAAAAAAATTTTGAAGAAACAGATTCATTCGAAGCGAATCGAACCTGTATACGCCACGTAGTGGGCTGAAAAATAAATAAGATAAGGAAGAAGAAGAAGCGTTTCATGTAAGCAGAAAACCTTACACTCATCGGTGCAGCTTGGTTTTCTACTTGCTGCAGACGCTCAAAAATAGATCAAACTGATCTCTTTTCATATAAACTCAGAATAAATTCTGGGTGTGAACTATATGAGGAAGAAACACTCCTATACAACCCCAGGAGGAAAAATAAATAAAAAGATTTCTCTTTTTGGACTTTTTACCGGGTTAAACTTAATTTTGTGCAGGAAAGAATTTTTTGGGATATCTCCGGTATATAGCAAAAGCTACAAAATGTTCTAATTTGTTATTTCATCACACAGCCCATTAATTTTTGGTGACAAGTTTCAAGTCTTGGCTTGACTCACCAACGGGTCCCAAATAGCGAAATTGGGTGATTTGAAAAAGAAATGAAAAAATGAAAAAAGAAAAAAGACATGGAAAGTTTTAGAAAAATAGAAAAAAAAATTTTTTATTTATTAAAAAAATTAAAAAAAATTTTTTTTTTGAAGAAACAGATTCATTCGAAGCGAATCGAACCTGTATACGCCACGCAGTGGGCTGAAAAATAAATAAGAAAAGGAAAAAGAAGAAGCGTTTCGTGTCAGTAGAAAACCTTACACTCATCGGTGCAGCTTGGTTTTCTACCTGCTGCCGAGGCTTGAAAATAGATCAAACTGATCTCTTCTCATATAAACTCAGAATGAATTCTGGGTGTGAATTATATGAGGAAACAACACTCCTATACGAGCCAAGGAGGAAAAATACATAAAAAGATTTCTCTTTTTGGACTTTTTACCAGGTTAAACTTAATTTTGTGCAAGAAATAATATTTTGGGATATCTCCGGTATATAGCAAAAGCTACAAAATGTTCTAATTTGTTATTTCATCACACAGCCCATTAATTTTTGGTGACAAGTTTCAAGTCTTGGCTTGACTCACCAACGGGTCCCAAATAGCGAAATTGGGTGATTTGAAAAAGAAATGAAAAAATGAAAAAAGAAAAAAGACATGGAAAGTTTGAGAAAAATAGAAAAAACAATTTTTTATTTATTAAAACAATTAAAAAAAAAAATTTTTTTTGAAGAAACAGATTCATTCGAAGCGAATCGAACCTGTATACGCCACGCAGTGGGCTGAAAAATAAATAAGAAAAGGAAAAAGAAGAAGCACTTCGTGTCAGTAGAAAATCTTACACTCATCGGTGTAGCTTGGTTTTCTACCTGCTGCCGAGGCTTGAAAATAGATCAAACTGATCTCTTCTCATATAAACTCAGAATGAATTCTGGGTGTGAATTATATGAGGAAACAACACTCCTATACGAGCCAAGGAGGCAAAATACAAAAAAAGATTTCTCTTTTTGGACTTTTTACCGGGTTAAACTTAATTTTGTGCAAGAAAGAATTTTTTGGGATATCTCCGGTATATAGCAAAAGCTACAAAATGTTCTAATTTGTTATTTCATCACACAGCCCATTAATTTTTGGAGACAAGTTTCAAGTCTTGGCTTGACTCATCAACGGGTCCCAAATAGCGAAATTGGGTGATTTGAAAAAGAAATGAAAAAATGAAAAAAGAAAAAAGAAATGAAAAGTTTGAGAAAAATAGAAAAAACAATTTTTTATTTATTAAAAAAATTAAAAAAGAAAAAAAAATTTTGAAGAAACAGATTCATTCGAAGCGAATCGAACCTATATACGCCACGCAGTGGGCTGAAAAATAAATAAGAAAAGGAAGAAGAAGAAGCGTTTCCTGTCAGCAGAAAACCTTACACTCATCGGTGCAGCTTGGTTTTCTACTTGCTGCAGACGCTCAAAAATAGATCAAACTGATCTCTTTTCATATAAACTCAGAATAAATTCTGGGTGTGAACTATATGAGGAAGAAACACTTCTATACAACCCCAGGAGGAAAAATAAATAAAAAGATTTCTCTTTTTGGACTTTTTACCGGGTTAAACTTAATTTTGTGCAGGAAAGAATTTTTTGGGATATCTCCGGTATATAGCAAAAGCTACAAAATGTTCTAATTTGTTATTTCATCACACAGCCCATTAATTTTTGGTGAAAAATTTCAAGTCTTGGCTTGACTCATCAACGGGTCCCAAATAGCGAAATTGGGTGATTTGAAAAAGAAATGAAAAAATGAAAAAAGAAAAAAGACATGGAAAGTTTGAGAAAAATAGAAAAAACAATTTTTTATTTATTAAAAAAATTAAAAAAAAAAAAAATTTTTTTGAAGAAACAGATTCATTCGAAGCGAATCGAACCTGTATACGCCACGCAGTGGGCTGAAAAATAAATAAGAAAAGGAAGAAGAAGAAGCGTTTCGTGTCAGTAGTAAACCTTACACTCATCGGTGCAGCTTGGTTTTCTACCTACTGCCGAGGCTTGAAAATAGATCAAACTGATCTCTTTTCATATAAACTCAGAATAAATTCTGGGTGTGAATTATATGAGGAAGAAACACTTCTCTACAACCCCAGGAGGAAAAATAAATAAAAAGATTTCTCTTTTTGGACTTTTTACCGGGTTAAACTTAATTTTGTGCAGGAAAGATTTTTTTGCGATATCTCCGGTATATAGCAAAAGCTACAAAATGTTCTAATTTGTTATTTCATCACACAGCCCATTAATTTTTGGTGACAAGTTTCAAGTCTTGGCTTGACTCACCAACGGGTCCCAAATAGCGAAATTGGGTGATTTGAAAAAGAAATGAAAAAATGAAAAAAGAAAAAAGACATGGAAAGTTTGAGAAAAATAGAAAAAACAATTTTTTATTTATTAAAAAAATTAAAAAAAAATTTTATTTTGAAGAAACAGATTCATTCGAAGCGAATCGAACCTGTATACGCCACGCAGTGGGCTGAAAAATAAATAAGAAAAGGAAAAAGAAGAAGCGTTTCGTGTCAGTAGAAAACCTTACACTCATCGGTGCAGCTTGGTTTTCTACCTGCTGCCGAGGCTTGAAAATAGATCAAACTGATCTCTTCTCATATAAACTCAGAATGAATTCTGATTGTGAATTATATGAGGAAACAACACTCCTATACGAGCCAAGGAGGCAAAATACATACAAAGATTTCTCTTTTTGGACTTTTTACCGGGTTAAACTTAATTTTGTGCAAGAAAGAATTTTTTGGGATATCTCCGGTATATAGCAAAAGCTACAAAATGTTCTAATTTGTTATTTCATCACACAGCCCATTAATTTTTGGTGACAAGTTTCAAGTCTTGGCTTGACTCATCAACGGGTCCCAAATAGCGAAATTGGGTGATTTGAAAAAGAAATGAAATAATGAAAAAAGAAAAAAGAAATGGAAAGTTTGAGAAAAATAGAAAAAACAATTTTTTATTTATTAAAAAAATTAAAAAAGAAAAAAAAATTTTGAAGAAACAGATTCATTCGAAGCGAATCGAACCTGTATACGCCACGCAGTGGGCTGAGAAATAAATAAGAAAATGAAAAAGAAGAAGCGTTTCGTGTCAGTAGAAAACCTTACACTCATCGGTGCAGCTTGGTTTTCTGCCTGCTGCAGACGCTTGAAAATAGATCAAACTGATCTCTTCTCATATAAACTCAGAATGAATTCTGGGTGTGAATTATATGAGGAAACAACACTTCTATACGAGCCAAGGAGGCAAAATACATAAAAAGATTTCTCGTTTTGGACTTTTTACCGGGTTAAACTTAATTTTGTGCAAGAAAGAATTTTTTGGGATATCTCCGGTATATAGCAAAAGCTACAAAATGTTCTAATTTGTTATTTCATCACACAGCCCATTAATTTTTGGTGACAAGTTTCAAGTCTTGGCTTGACTCATCAACGGGTCCCAAATAGCGAAATTGGGTGATTTGAAAAAGAAATGAAAAAATGAAAAAAGAAAAAAGAAATTGAAAGTTTGAGAAAAATAGAAAAAACAATTTTTTATTTATTAAAACAATTCAAAAAAATTTTTTTTTTGAAGAAACAGATTCATTCGAAGCGAATCGAACCTGTATACGCCACGCAGTGGGCTGAAAAATAAATAAGAAAAGGAAGAAGAAGAAGCGTTTCGTGTCAGCAGAAAACCTTACACTCATCGGTGCAGCTTGGTTTTCTACCTGCTGCCGAGGCTTGAAAATAGATCAAACTGATCTCTTCTCATATAAACTCAGAATGAATTCTGGGTGTGAATTATATGAGGAAACAACACTCCTATACGAGCCAAGGAGGCAAAATACAAAAAAAAGATTTCTCTTTTTGGACTTTTTACCGGGTTAAACTTAATTTTGTGCAAGAAAGAATTTTTTGGGATATCTCCGGTATATAGCAAAAGCTACAAAATGTTCTAATTTGTTATTTCATCACACAGCCCATTAATTTTTGGAGACAAGTTTCAAGTCTTGGCTTGACTCATCAACGGGTCCCAAATAGCGAAATTGGGTGATTTGAAAAAGAAATGAAAAAATGAAAAAAGAAAAAAGAAATGAAAGGTTTGAGAAAAATAGAAAAAACAATTTTTTATTTATTAAAAAAATTAAAAAAGAAAAAAAAATTTTGAAGAAACAGATTCATTCGAAGCGAATCGAACCTGTATACGCCACGCAGTGGGCTGAAAAATAAATAAGAAAAGGAAGAAGAAGAAGCGTTTCGTGTCAGCAGAAAACCTTACACTCATCGGTGCAGCTTGGTTTTCTACTTGCTGCAGACGCTCAAAAATAGATCAAACTGATCTCTTTTCATATAAACTCAGAATAAATTCTGGGTGTGAATTATATGAGGAAGAAACACTCCTATACAACCCCAGGAGTAAAAATAAATAAAAAGATTTCTCTTTTTGGACTTTTTACCGGGTTAAACTTAATTTTGTGCAGGAAAGAATTTTTTGGGATATCTCCGGTATATAGCAAAAGCTACAAAATGTTCTAATTTGTTATTTCATCACACAGCCAATTAATTTTTGGTGACAAATTTCAAGTCTTGGCTTGACTCATCAACGGGTCACAAATAGCGAAATTGGGTGATTTGAAAAAGAAATGAAAAAATGAAAAAAGAAAAAAGACATGGAAAGTTTGAGAAAAATAGAAAAAACAATTTTTTATTTATTAAAAAAATTAAAAAAAAAAATTTTTTTTGAAGAAACAGATTCATTCGAAGCGAATCGAACCTGTATACGCCACGCAGTGGGCTGAAAAATAAATAAGAAAAGGAAGAAGAAGAAGCGTTTCGTGTCAGTAGTAAACCTTACACTCATCGGTGCAGCTTGGTTTTCTACCTGCTGCCGAGGCTTGAAAATAGATCAAACTGATCTCTTTTCATATAAACTCAGAATAAATTCTGGGTGTGAATTATATGAGGAAGAAACACTCCTATACAACCCCAGGAGGAAAAATAAATAAAAAGATTTCTCTTTTTGGACTTTTTACCGGGTTAAACTTAATTTTGTGCAGGAAAGAATTTTTTGGGTTATCTCCGGTATATAGCAAAGGCTACAAAATGTTCTAATTTGTATTTCATCACACAGCCCATTAATTTTTGGAGACAAGTTTCAAGTCTTGGCTTGACTCATCAACGGGTCCCAAATAGCGAAATTGGGTGATTTGAAAAAGAAATGAAAAAATGAAAAAAGAAAAAAGACATGGAAAGTTTGAGAAAAATAGAAAAAACAATTTTTTATTTATTAAAAAAATTAAAAAAAAAATTTTTTTTTGGAGAAACAGATTTATTCGAAGAGAATCGAAACAGTATACGCCACGCAGTGGGCTGAAAAATAAATAAGAAAAGGAAGAAGAGGAAGCGTTTCGTGTCAGTAGTAAACCTTACACTCATCGGTGCAGCTTGGTTTTCTACCTGCTGCCGAGGCTTGAAAATAGATCAAATTGATCTTTTCTCATATAAACTCAGAATGAATTCTGGGTGTGAATTATATGAGGAAACAACACTCCTATACGAGCCAAGGAGGCAAAATACAAAAAAAGATTTCTCTTTTTGGACTTTTTACCGGGTTAAACTTAATTTTGTGCAAGAAAGAATATTTTGGGATATGTCCGGTATATAGCAAAAGCTACAAAAGGTTCTAATTTGTTATTTCATCACACAGCCCATTAATTTTTGGAGACAAGTTTCAAGTCTTGGCTTGACTCATCAACGGGTCCCAAATAGCGAAATTGGGTGATTTGAAAAAGAAATGAAAAAATGAAAAAAGAAATGAAAAGTTTGAGAAAAATAGAAAAAAAACAATTCTTTATTTATTAAAAAAATTAAAAAAGAAAAAAAAATTTTGAGGAAACAGATTCATTCGAAGCGAATCGAACCTGTATACGCCACGCAGTGGGCTGAGAAATAAATAAGAAAATGAAAAAGAAGAAGCGTTTCGTGTCAGTAGAAAACCTTACACTCATCGGTGCAGCTTGGTTTTCTGCCTGCTGCAGACGCTTGAAAATAGATCAAACTGATCTCTTCTCATATAAACTCAGAATGAATTCTGGGTGTGAATTATATGAGGAAACAACACCCCTATACGAGCCAAGGAGGCAAAATACATAAAAAGATTTCTCTTTTTGGACTTTTTACCGGGTTAAACTTAATTTTGTGCAAGAAAGAATTTTTTGGGATATCTCCGGTATATAGCAAAAGCTACAAAATGTTCTAATTTGTTATTTCATCACACAGCCCATTAATTTTTGGTGACAAGTTTCAAGTCTTGGCTTGACTCATCAACGGGTCCGAAATAGCGAAATTGGGTGATTTGAAAAAGAAATGAAAAAATGAAAAAAGAAAAAAGAAATTGAAAGTTTGAGAAAAATAGAAAAAACAATTTTTTATTTATTAAATCAATTCAAAAAAAAATTTTTTTTGAAGAAAGAGATTCATTCGAAGCGAATCGAACCTGTATACGCCACGCAGTGGGCTGAAAAACAAATAAGAAAAGGAAAAAGAAGAAGCATTTCGTGTCAGTAGAAAATCTTACACTCATCGGTGTAGCTTGGTTTTCTACCTGCTGCCGAGGCTTGAAAATAGATCAAACTGATCTCTTCTCATATAAACTCAGAATGAATTCTGGGTGTGAATTATATGAGGAAACAACACTCCTATACGAGCCAAGGAGGCAAAATACAAAAAAAGATTTCTCTTTTTGGACTTTTTACCGGGTTAAACTTAATTTTGTGCAAGAAAGAATTTTTTGGGATATCTCCGGTATATAGCAAAAGCTACAAAATGTTCTAATTTGTTATTTCATCACACAGCCCATTAATTTTTGGAGACAAGTTTCAAGTCTTGGCTTGACTCATCAACGGGTCCCAAATAGCGAAATTGGGTGATTTGAAAAAGAAATGAAAAAATGAAAAAAGAAAAAAGAAATGAAAGGTTTGAGAAAAATAGAAAAAACAATTTTTTATTTATTAAAAAAATTAAAAAAGAAAAAAAATTTTGAAGAAACAGATTCATTCGAAGCGAATCGAACCTGTATACGCCACGCAGTGGGCTGAAAAATAAATAAGAAAAGGAAGAAGAAGAAGCGTTTCGTGTCAGCAGAAAACCTTACACTCATCGGTGCAGCTTGGTTTTCTACTTGCTGCAGACGCTCAAAAATAGATCAAACTGATCTCTTTTCATATAAACTCAGAATAAATTCTGGGTGTGAATTATATGAGGAAGAAACACTCCTATACAACCCCAGGAGGAAAAATAAATAAAAAGATTTCTCTTTTTGGACTTTTTACCGGGTTAAACTTAATTTTGTGCAGGAAAGAATTTTTTGGGATATCTCCGGTATATAGCAAAAGCTACAAAATGTTCTAATTTGTTATTTCATCACACAGCCCATTAATTTTTGGTGACAAGTTTCAAGTCTTGGCTTCACTCATCAACGGGTCCCAAATAGCGAAATTGGGTGATTTGAAAAAGAAATGAAAAAATGAAAAAAGAAAAAAGAAATGGAAAGTTTGAGAAAAATAGAAAAAACAATTTTTTATTTATTAAAAAAATTAAAAAAAAAAATTTTTTCGAAGAAACAGATTCATTCGAAGCGAATCGAACCTGTATACGAGACGCAGTGGGCTGAAAAATAAATAAGAAAAGGAAGAAGAAGAAGCGTTTCGTGTCAGCAGAAAACCTTACACTCATCGGTGCAGCTTGGTTTTCTACTTGCTGCAGACGCTCAAAAATAGATCAAACGGATCTCTTTTCATATAAACTCAGAATAAATTCTGGGTGTGAATTATATGAGGAAGAAACACTCCTATACAACCCCAGGAGGAAAAGTAAATAAAAAGATTTCTCTTTTTGGACTTTTTACCGGGTTAAACTTAATTTTGTGCAGGAAAGAATTTTTTGGGATATCTCCGGTATATAGCAAAAGCTACAAAAAGTTCTAATTTGTTATTTCATCACACAGCCCATTAATTTTTGGTGACAAATTTCAAGTCTTGGCTTGACTCATCAAAGGGTCCCAAATAGCGAAATTGGGTGTTTTCAAAAAGAAATGAAAAAATGAAAAAAGAAAAAAGAAATGGAAAGTTTGAGAAAAATAGAAAAAACAATTTTTTATTTATTAAAAAAATTAAAAAAAAAATTTTTTGTTTGAAGAAACAGATTCATTCGAAGCGAATCGAACCTGTATACGCCACGCAGTGGGCTGAAAAATAAATAAGAAAATGAAAAAGAAGAAGCGTTTCGTGTCAGTAGAAAACCTTACACTAATCGGTGCAGCTTGGTTTTCTACCTGCTGCCGAGGCTTGAAAATAGATCAAACTGATCTCTTCTCATATAAACTCAGAATGAATTCTGGGTGTGAATTATATGAGGAAACAACACTCCTATACAACCCCAGGAGGAAAAATAAATAAAAAGATTTCTCTTTTTGGACTTTTTACCGGGTTAAACTTAATTTTGTGCAGGAAAGAATTTTTTGGGATATCTCCGGTATATAGCAAAAGCTACAAAATGTTCTAATTTGTTATTTCATCACACAGCCCATTAATTTTTGGAGACAAGTTTCAAGTCTTGGCTTGACTCATCAACGGGTCCCAAATAGCGAAATTGGGTGATTTTAAAAAGAAATGAAAAAACGAAAAAAGAAAAAAGAAATGAAAAGTTTGAGAAAAATAGAAAAAACAATTTTTTATTTATTAAAAAAATTAAAAAAGAAAAAAAAATTTTGAAGAAACAGATTCATTCGAAGCGAATCGAACCTGTATACCCCACGCAGTGGGCTGAAAAATAAATAAGAAAATGAAAAAGAAGAAGCGTTTCGTGTCAGTAGAAAACCTTACACTCATCGGTGCAGCTTGGTTTTCTGCCTGCTGCAGACGCTTGAAAATAGATCAAACTGATCTCTTCTCATATAAACTCAGAATGAATTCTGGGTGTGAATTATATGAGGGAACAACACTCCTATACGAGCCAAGGAGGCAAAATACATAAAAAGATTTCTCTTTTTGGACTTTTTACCGGGTTAAACTTAATTTTGTGCAAGAAAGAATTTTTTGGGATATCTCCGGTATATAGCAAAAGCTACAAAATGTTCTAATTTGTTATTTCATCACACAGCCCATTAATTTTTGGAGACAAGTTTCAAGTCTTGGCTTGACTCATCAACGGGTCCCAAATAGCGAAATTGGGTGATTTGAAAAAGAAATTAAAAAATGAAAAAAGAAAAAAGACATGGAAAGTTTGAGAAAAATAGAAAAAACAATTTTTTATTTATTAAAAAAATTAAAAAAAAAATTTTTTTTGAAGAAACAGATTCATTCGAAGCGAATCGAACCTGTATACGCCACGCAGTGGGCTGAAAATTAAATAAGAAAAGGAAAAAGAAGAAGCGTTTCGTGTCAGTAGAAAACCTTACACTCATCGGTGCAGCTTGTTTTTCTACCTGATGCCGAGGCTTGAAAATAGATCAAACTGATCTCTTCTCATATAAACTCAGAATGAATTCTGGGTGTGAATTATATGAGGAAACAACACTCCTATACGAGCCAAGGAGGAAAAATACATAAAAAGGTTTCTCTTTTTGGACTTTTTACCGGGTTAAACTTAATTTTGTGTAAGAAAGAATATTTTGGGATATCTCCGGTATATAGCAAAAGCTACAAAAGGTTCTAATTTGTTATTTCATCACACAGCCCATTAATTTTTGGTGACAAGTTTCAAGTCTTGGCTTGACTCATCAACGAGTCCCAAATAGCGAAATTGGGTGATTTGAAAAAGAAATGAAAAAATGAAAAAAGAAAAAAGAAATGGAAAGTTTGAGAAAAATAGAAAAAACAATTTTTTATTTATTAAAAAAATTAAAAAAAAAAAATTTTTTTTGAAGAAACAGATTCATTCGAAGCGAATCGAACCTGTATACGAGACGCAGTGGGCTGAAAAATAAATAAAAAAAGGAAAAAGAAGAAGCATTTCGTGTCAGCAGAAAATCTTACACTCATCGGTGCAGCTTGGTTTTCTACCTGCTGCCGAGGCTTGAAAATAGATCAAACTGATCTCTTCTCATATAAACTCAGAATGAATTCTGGGTGTGAATTATATGAGGAAACAACACTCCTATACGAGCCAAGGAGGCAAAATACATAAAAAGATTTCTCTTTTTGGACTTTTTACCGGGTTAAACTTAATTTTGTGCAAGAAAGAATTTTTTGGGATATCTCCGGTATATAGCAAAAGCTACAAAATGTTCTAATTTGTTATTTCATCACACAGCCCATTAATTTTTGGTGACAAGTTTCAAGTCTTGGCTTGACTCGTCAACGGGTCCCAAATAGCGAAATTGGGTGATTTGAAAAAGAAATGAAAAAATGAAAAAAGAAAAAAGAAATGGAAAGTTTGAGAAAAATAGAAAAAACAATTTTTTATTTATTAAAAAAATTAAAAAAAAAAAATTTTTTTGAAGAAACAGATTCATTCGAAGCGAATCGAACCTGTATACGCCACGCAGTGGGCTGAAAAATAAATAAGAAAAGGAAAAAGAAGAAGCATTTCGTGTCAGCAGAAAATCTTACACTCATCGGTGCAGCTTGGTTTTCTACCTGCTGCCGAGGCTTGAAAATAGATCAAACTGATCTCTTCTCATATAAACTCAGAATGAATTCTGGGTGTGAATTATATGAGGAAACAACACTCCTATACGAGCCAAGGAGGCAAAATACATAAAAAGATTTCTCTTTTTGGACTTTTTACCGGGTTAAACTTAATTTTGTGCAAGAAAGAATTTTTTGGGATATCTCCGGTATATAGCAAAAGCTACAAAATGTTCTAATTTGTTATTTCATCAGACAGCCCATTAATTTTTGGAGACAAGTTGCAAGTCTTGGCTTGACTCATCAACGGGTCCCAAATAGCGAAATTGGGTGCTTTGAAAAAGAAATGAAAAAAAGAAAAAAGAAATGGAAATTTTGAGAAAAAAAGAAAAAACAATTTTTTATTTATTAAAAACATTAAAAAAAAAAAAATTTTTGAAGAAACAGATTCATTCGAAACGAATCGAACCTGTATACGCCACGCAGTGGGTTGACAAACAAATAAGAAAAGGAAGAAGAAGAAGCGTTTCGTGTCGGCAGAAAACCTTACACTCATCGGTGCAGCTTGGTTTTCTGCCTGCTGCAGACGCTTGAAAATAGATCAAAATGATCTCTTCTAATATAAACTCAGAATAAATTCAGGGTGTGAATTATATAAGGAAAAAACAGTCCTATACTAGACCAGGAGGACAAATAAATAAAAAGATTACTCTTTTTGGAATTTTTACCAGGCTAAACTTTATTTTGTGCAAGAAAGAATTTTTTGGGATATCTCCGGTATATAGCAAAAGCTACAAAATGTTGTAATTTGTTATTTCATCGCACAACCCATTAATTTTTGGTGGCAAGTTTCAAGTCTTGGCTTGACCCATCAACGGGTCCCAAATAGCGAAATTGGGTGATTTGAAAAAGAAATGAAAAAATTAAAAAAGAAAAAAGAAATGAAAAGTGTGAGAAAAATAGAAAAAACAATTTTTTATTTATTAAAAAAATTAAAAAAGAAAAAAAATTTTTTGAAGAAACAGATTCATTCGAAGCGAATCGAACCTGTATACGCCACGCAGTGGGTTGAAAAACAAATAAGAAAAGGAAGAAGACGAAGCGTTTCGTGTCGGCAGAAAACCTTACACTCATCGGTGCAGCTTGGTTTTCTGCCTGCTGCAGACGCTTGAAAATAGATCAAACTGCTCTCTTCTCATATAAACTCAGAATGAATTCTGGGTGTGAATTATATGAGGAAACAACACTCCTATACGAGCCAAGGAGGAAAAATACAAAAAAAGTTTTCTCTTTTTGGACTTTTTACCGGGTTAAACTTAATTTTGTGCAAGAAAGAATATTTTGGGATATCTCCGGTATATAGCAAAAGCTACAAAATGTTCTAATTTGTTATTTCATCACACAGCCCATTAATTTTTGGTGGCAAGTTTCAAGTCTTGGCTTGACCCATCAACGGGTCCCAAATAGCGAAATTGGGTGATTTGAAAAAGAAATGAAAAAATTAAAAAAGAAAAAAGAAATGAAAAGTGTGAGAAAAATAGAAAAAACAATTTTTTATTTATTAAAAAAATTAAAAAAGAAAAAAAAATTTTTGAAGAAACAGATTCATTCGAAGCGAATCGAACCTGTATACGCCACGCAGTGGGTTGAAAAACAAATAAGAAAAGGAAGAAGACGAAGCGTTTCGTGTCGGCAGAAAACCTTACACTCATCGGTGCAGCTTGGTTTTCTGCCTGCTGCAGACGCTTGAAAATAGATCAAACTGATCTCTTCTCATATAAACTCAGAATGAATTCTGGGTGTGAATTATATGAGGAAACAATACTCCTATACGAGCCAAGGAGGAAAAATACAAAAAAAGTTTTCTCTTTTTGGACTTTTTACCGGGTTAAACTTAATTTTGTGCAAGAAAGAATTTTTTGGGATATCTCCGGTATATAGCAAAAGCTACAAAATGTTCTAATTTGTTATTTCATCACACAGCCCATTACTTTTTGGTGACAAGTTTCAAGTCTTGGCTTGACTCATCAACGGGTCCCAAATAGCGAAATTGGGTGATTTGAAAAAGAAATGAAAAAATGAAAAAAGAAATGGAAAGTTTGAGAAAAATAGAAAAAACAATTTTTTATTTATTCAAAAAATTAAAAAACAAAAATTTTTTTTGAAGAAACAGATTCATTCGAAGCGAATCGAACCTGTATACGCCACGCAGTGGGCTGAAAAATAAATAAGAAAAAGGAAAAAGAAGAAACCTTTCGTGTCAGTAGAAAACCTTACACTCATCGGTGCAGCTTGGTTTTCTACCTGCTGCCGAGGCTTGAAAATAGATCAAACTGATCTCTTCTTATATAAACTCAGAGTGAATTCTGGGTGTGAATTATATGAGGAAACAACACTCCTATACGAGCCAAGGAGGAAAAATACAAAAAAAAGTTTTCTCTTTTTGGACTTTTTACCGGGTTAAACTTAATTTTGTGCGAGAAAGAATTTTTTGGGATATCTCCGGTATATAGCAAAAGCTACAAAATGTTCTAATTTGTTATTTCATCACACAGCCCATTACTTTTTGGTGACAAGTTTCAAGTCTTGGCTTGTCGCATCAACGGGTCCCAAATAGCGAAATTGGGTGATTTGAAAAAGAAATGAAAAAATGAAAAAAGAAAAAAGAAATGAAAAGTTTGAGAAAAGTAGAAAAAACAATTTTTTATTTATTAAAAAAATTAAAAAAGAAAAAAAATTTTGAAGAAACAGATTCATTCGAAGCGAATCGAACCTGTATACGCCACGCAGTGGGCTGAAAAATAAATAAGAAAAGGAAGAAGAAGAAGCGTTTCGTGTCAGCAGAAAACCTTACACTCATCGGTGCAGCTTGGTTTTCTACTTGCTGCAGACGCTCAAAAATAGATCAAACTGATCTCTTTTCATATAAACTCAGAATAAATTCTGGGTGTGAATTATATGAGGAAGAAACACTAATATACAACCCCAGGAGGAAAAAACATAAAAAGATTTCTCTTTTTGGACTTTTTACCGGGTTAAACTTAATTTTGTGCAAGAAAGAATATTTTGGGATATCTCCGGTATATAGCAAAAGCTACAAAATGTTCTAATTTGTTATTTCATCACACAGCCCATTACTTTTTGGTGACAAGTTTCAAGTCTTGGCTTGACTCATCAACGGGTCCCAAATAGCGAAATTGGGTGATTTGAAAAAGAAATGAAAAAATGAAAAAAGAAATGGAAAGTTTGAGAAAAATAGAAAAAACAATTTTTTATTTATTCAAAAAATTAAAAAACAAAAATTTTTTTTGAAGAAACAGATTCATTCGAAGCGAATCGAACCTGTATACGCCACGCAGTGGGCTGAAAAATAAATAAGAAAAAGGAAAAAGAAGAAACCTTTCGTGTCAGTAGAAAACCTTACACTCATCGGTGCAGCTTGGTTTTCTACCTGCTGCCGAGGCTTGAAAATAGATCAAACTGATCTCTTCTTATATAAACTCAGAATGAATTCTGGGTGTGAATTATATGAGGAAACAACACTCCTATACGAGCCAAGGAGGAAAAATACAAAAAAAAGTTTTCTCTTTTTGGACTTTTTACCGGGTTAAACTTAATTTTGTGCGAGAAAGAATTTTTTGGGATATCTCCGGTATATAGCAAAAGCTACAAAATGTTCTAATTTGTTATTTCATCACACAGCCCATTACTTTTTGGTGACAAGTTTCAAGTCTTGGCTTGTCGCATCAACGGGTCCCAAATAGCGAAATTGGGTGATTTGAAAAAGAAATGAAAAAATGAAAAAAGAAAAAAGAAATGAAAAGTTTGAGAAAAGTAGAAAAAACAATTTTTTATTTATTAAAAAAATTAAAAAAGAAAAAAAATTTTGAAGAAACAGATTCATTCGAAGCGAATCGAACCTGTATACGCCACGCAGTGGGCTGAAAAATAAATAAGAAAAGGAAGAAGAAGAAGCGTTTCGTGTCAGCAGAAAACCTTACACTCATCGGTGCAGCTTGGTTTTCTACTTGCTGCAGACGCTCAAAAATAGATCAAACTGATCTCTTTTCATATAAACTCAGAATAAATTCTGGGTGTGAATTATATGAGGAAGAAACACTAATATACAACCCCAGGAGGAAAAAACATAAAAAGATTTCTCTTTTTGGACTTTTTACCGGGTTAAACTTAATTTTGTGCAAGAAAGAATATTTTGGGATATCTCCGGTATATAGCAAAAGCTACAAAATGTTCTAATTTGTTATTTCATCACACAGCCCATTACTTTTTGGTGACAAGTTTCAAGTCTTGGCTTGACTCATCAACGGGTCCCAAATAGCGAAATTGGGTGATTTGAAAAAGAAATGAAAAAACGAAAAAAGAAAAAAGACATGGAAAGTTTGAGAAAAATAGAAAAAACAATTTTTTATTTATTAAAAAAATTAAAAAAAAAAAATTTTTTTTGAAGAAACAGATTCATTCGAAGCGAATCGAACCTGTATACGCCACGCAGTGGGCTGAAAAATAAATAAGAAAAGGAAAAAGAAGAAGCGTTTCGTGTGAGTAGAAAACCTTACACTCATCGGTGCAGCTTGGTTTCCTACTTGCTGCAGACGCTCAAAAATAGATCAAACTGATCTCTTTTCATATAAACTCAGAATAAATTCTGGGTGTGAATTATATGAGGAAGAAACACTCCTATACAACCCCAGGAGGAAAAATAAATAAAAAGATTTCTCTTTTTGGACTTTTTACCGGGTTAAACTTAATTTTGTGCAGGAAAGAATTTTTTGGGATATCTCCGGTATATAGCAAAAGCTACAAAATGTTCTAATTTGTTATTTCATCACACAGCCCATTACTTTTTGGTGACAAGTTTCAAGTCTTGGCTTGACTCATCAACGGGTCCCAAATAGCGAAATTGGGTGATTTGAAAAAGAAATGAAAAAACGAAAAAAGAAAAAAGACATGGAAAGTTTGAGAAAAATAGAAAAAACAATTTTTTATTTATTAAAAAAATTAAAAAAAAAATTTTTTTTGAAGAAACAGATTCATTCGAAGCGAATCGAACCTGTATACGCCACGCAGTGGGTTGAAAAACAAATAAGAAAAGGAAGAAGACGAAGCGTTTCGTGTCGGCAGAAAACCTTACACTCATCGGTGCAGCTTGGTTTTCTGCCTGCTGCAGACGCTTGAAAATAGATCAAACTGCTCTCTTCTCATATAAACTCAGAATGAATTCAGGGTGTGAATTATATGAGGAAACAACACTCCTATACGAGCCAAGGAGGAAAAATACAAAAAAAGTTTTCTCTTTTTGGACTTTTTACCGGGTTAAACTTAATTTTGTGCAAGAAAGAATATTTTGGGATATCTCCGGTATATAGCAAAAGCTACAAAATGTTCTAATTTGTTATTTCATCACACAGCCCATTAATTTTTGGTGGCAAGTTTCAAGTCTTGGCTTGACCCATCAACGGGTCCCAAATAGCGAAATTGGGTGATTTGAAAAAGAAATGAAAAAATTAAAAAAGAAAAAAGAAATGAAAAGTGTGAGAAAAATAGAAAAAACAATTTTTTATTTATTAAAAAAATTAAAAAAGAAAAAAAAAATTTTGAAGAAACAGATTCATTCGAAGCGAATCGAACCTGTATACGCCACGCAGTGGGTTGAAAAACAAATAAGAAAAGGAAGAAGACGAAGCGTTTCGTGTCGGCAGAAAACCTTACACTCATCGGTGCAGCTTGGTTTTCTGCCTGCTGCAGACGCTTGAAAATAGATCAAACTGATCTCTTCTCATATAAACTCAGAATGAATTCTGGGTGTGAATTATATGAGGAAACAATACTCCTATACGAGCCAAGGAGGAAAAATACAAAAAAAGTTTTCTCTTTTTGGACTTTTTACCGGGTTAAACTTAATTTTGTGCAAGAAAGAATTTTTTGGGATATCTCCGGTATATAGCAAAAGCTACAAAATGTTCTAATTTGTTATTTCATCACACAGCCCATTACTTTTTGGTGACAAGTTTCAAGTCTTGGCTTGACTCATCAACGGGTCCCAAATAGCGAAATTGGGTGATTTGAAAAAGAAATGAAAAAATGAAAAAAGAAATGGAAAGTTTGAGAAAAATAGAAAAAACAATTTTTTATTTATTCAAAAAATTAAAAAACAAAAATTTTTTTTGAAGAAACAGATTCATTCGAAGCGAATCGAACCTGTATACGCCACGCAGTGGGCTGAAAAATAAATAAGAAAAAGGAAAAAGAAGAAACCTTTCGTGTCAGTAGAAAACCTTACACTCATCGGTGCAGCTTGGTTTTCTACCTGCTGCCGAGGCTTGAAAATAGATCAAACTGATCTCTTCTTATATAAACTCAGAATGAATTCTGGGTGTGAATTATATGAGGAAACAACACTCCTATACGAGCCAAGGAGGAAAAATACAAAAAAAAGTTTTCTCTTTTTGGACTTTTTACCGGGTTAAACTTAATTTTGTGCGAGAAAGAATTTTTTGGGATATCTCCGGTATATAGCAAAAGCTACAAAATGTTCTAATTTGTTATTTCATCACACAGCCCATTACTTTTTGGTGACAAGTTTCAAGTCTTGGCTTGTCGCATCAACGGGTCCCAAATAGCGAAATTGGCTGATTTGAAAAAGAAATGAAAAAATGAAAAAAGAAAAAAGAAATGAAAAGTTTGAGAAAAGTAGAAAAAACAATTTTTTATTTATTAAAAAAATTAAAAAAGAAAAAAAATTTTGAAGAAACAGATTCATTCGAAGCGAATCGAACCTGTATACGCCACGCAGTGGGCTGAAAAATAAATAAGAAAAGGAAGAAGAAGAAGCGTTTCGTGTCAGCAGAAAACCTTACACTCATCGGTGCAGCTTGGTTTTCTACTTGCTGCAGACGCTCAAAAATAGATCAAACTGATCTCTTTTCATATAAACTCAGAATAAATTCTGGGTGTGAATTATATGAGGAAGAAACACTAATATACAACCCCAGGAGGAAAAAACAGAAAAAAGATTTCTCTTTTTGGACTTTTTACCGGGTTAAACTTAATTTTGTGCAAGAAAGAATATTTTGGGATATCTCCGGTATATAGCAAAAGCTACAAAATGTTCTAATTTGTTATTTCATCACACAGCCCATTACTTTTTGGTGACAAGTTTCAAGTCTTGGCTTGACTCATCAACGGGTCCCAAATAGCGAAATTGGGTGATTTGAAAAAGAAATGAAAAAACGAAAAAAGAAAAAAGACATGGAAAGTTTGAGAAAAATAGAAAAAACAATTTTTTATTTATTAAAAAAATTAAAAAAAAAAATTTTTTTTGAAGAAACAGATTCATTCGAAGCGAATCGAACCTGTATACGCCACGCAGTGGGCTGAAAAATAAATAAGAAAAGGAAAAAGAAGAAGCGTTTCGTGTGAGTAGAAAACCTTACACTCATCGGTGCAGCTTGGTTTCCTACTTGCTGCAGACGCTCAAAAATAGATCAAACTGATCTCTTTTCATATAAACTCAGAATAAATTCTGGGTGTGAATTATATGAGGAAGAAACACTCCTATACAACCCCAGGAGGAAAAATAAATAAAAAGATTTCTCTTTTTGGACTTTTTACCGGGTTAAACTTAATTTTGTGCAGGAAAGAATTTTTTGGGATATCTCCGGTATATAGCAAAAGCTACAAAATGTTCTAATTTGTTATTTCATCACACAGCCCATTACTTTTTGGTGACAAGTTTCAAGTCTTGGCTTGACTCATCAACGGGTCCCAAATAGCGAAATTGGGTGATTTGAAAAAGAAATGAAAAAACGAAAAAAGAAAAAAGACATGGAAAGTTTGAGAAAAATAGAAAAAACAATTTTTTATTTATTAAAAAAATTAAAAAAAAAATTTTTTTTGAAGAAACAGATTCATTCGAAGCGAATCGAACCTGTATACGCCACGCAGTGGGCTGAAAAATAAATAAGAAAAGGAAAAAGAAGAAGCGTTTCGTGTGAGTAGAAAACCTTACACTCATCGGTGCAGCTTGGTTTCCTACCTGCTGCCGAGGCTTGAAAATAGATCAAACGGATCTCTTCTCATATAAACTCAGAATGAATTCTGGGTGTGAATTATATGAGGAAACAACACTCCTATACGAGCCAAGGAGGAAAAATACATAAAAAGATTTCTCTTTTTGGACTTTTTACCGGGTTAAACTTAATTTTGTGCAAGAAAGAATATTTTGGGATATCTCCGGTATATAGCAAAAGCTACAAAATGTTCTAATTTGTTATTTCATCACACAGCCCATTAATTTTTGGTGACAAGTTTCAAGTCTTGGCTTGACTCATCAACGGGTCCCAAATAGCGAAATTGGGTGATTTGAAAAATAAATGAAAAAATGAAAAAAGAAAAAAGAAATGGAAAGTTTGAGAAAAATAGAAAAAACAATTTTTTATTTATTAAAAAAATTAAAAAAAAAAATTTTTTTTGAAGAAACAGATTCATTCGAAGCGAATCGAACCTGTATACGCCACGCAGTGGGCTGAAAAATAAATAAGAAAAAGGAAAAAGAAGAAGCGTTTCGTGTCAGTAGAAAACCTTACACTCATCGGTGCAGCTTGGTTTTCTACCTGCTGCCGAGGCTTGAAAATAGATCAAACTGATCTCTTCTCATATAAACTCAGAATGAATTCTGGGTGTGAATTATATGAGGAAACAACACTCCTATACGAGCCAAGGAGGAAAAATACAAAAAAAGTTTTCTCTTTTTGGACTTTTTACCGGGTTAAACTTAATTTTGTGCAAGAAAGAATATTTTGGGATATCTCCGGTATATAGCAAAAGCTACAAAATGTTCTAATTTGTTATTTCATCACACAGCCCATTAATTTTTGGTGGCAAGTTTCAAGTCTTGGCTTGACCCATCAACGGGTCCCAAATAGCGAAATTGGGTGATTTGAAAAAGAAATGAAAAAATTAAAAAAGAAAAAAGAAATGAAAAGTGTGAGAAAAATAGAAAAAACAATTTTTTATTTATTAAAAAAATTAAAAAAGAAAAAAAAATTTTTGAAGAAACAGATTCATTCGAAGCGAATCGAACCTGTATACGCCACGCAGTGGGTTGAAAAACAAATAAGAAAAGGAAGAAGACGAAGCGTTTCGTGTCGGCAGAAAACCTTACACTCATCGGTGCAGCTTGGTTTTCTGCCTGCTGCAGACGCTTGAAAATAGATCAAACTGATCTCTTCTCATATAAACTCAGAATGAATTCTGGGTGTGAATTATATGAGGAAACAATACTCCTATACGAGCCAAGGAGGAAAAATACAAAAAAAGTTTTCTCTTTTTGGACTTTTTACCGGGTTAAACTTAATTTTGTGCAAGAAAGAATTTTTTGGGATATCTCCGGTATATAGCAAAAGCTACAAAATGTTCTAATTTGTTATTTCATCACACAGCCCATTAGTTTTTGGTGACAAGTTTCAAGTCTTGGCTTGACTCATCAACGGGTCCCAAATAGCGAAATTGGGTGCTTTGAAAAAGAAATGAAAAAAAGAAAAAAGAAATGGAAAGTATGAGAAAAAAAGAAAAAAACAATTTTTTATTTATTAAAAAAATTAAAAAAAAATTCCGAAGAAACAGATTCATGCGAAACGAATCGAACCGGTATACGCCACGCAGTGGGTTGAAAAACAAATAAGAAAATGAAGAAGAAGAAGAAGCGTTTCGTGTCGGCAGAAAACCTTACACTCATCGGTGCAGCTTGGTTTTCTGCCTGCTGCAGATGCTTGAAAATAGATCAAAATGATCTCTTCTCATATAAACTCAGAATAAATTCTGGGTGTGAATTATATAAGGAAAAAACACTCCTATACTAGACCAGGAGGAAATATAAATAAAAAGATTACTCTTTATGGAATTTTTACCGGGCTAAACTTTATTTTGTGCAAGAAAGAATTTTTTGGGATATGTCCGGTATATAGCAAAAGCTACAAAATGTTCTAATTTGTTATTTCATCGCGCAACCCATTAATGTTTGGTGGCAAGTTTCAAGTCTTGTCTTGACCCATAAATGGGTCCCAAATAGCGAAATTGGGTCATTTGAAAAAGAAATGAAAAAATTAAAAAAGAAAAAGAAATGAAAAGTGTGAGAAAAATAGAAAAAAAACAATTTTTTATTTATTAAAAAAATTAAAAAAGAAAAAAAAAATTTTGAAGAAACAGATTCATTCGAAGCGAATTGAACCTGTATACGCCACGCAGTGGGATGAAAAATAAATAAGAAAAGGAAGAAGAAGCAGCGTTTAGTGTCAGCAGAAAATCTTACACTCATCGGTGCAGCTTGGTTTTCTACTTGCTGCAGACGCTCAAAAATAGATCAAACTGATCTCTTTTCATATAAACTCAGAATAAATTCTGGGTGTGAATTATATGAGGAAGAAACACTCCTATACAACCCCAGGACGAAAAATAAATAAGAAGATTTCTCTTTTTGGACTTTTTACCGGGTTAAACTTAATTTTGTGCAGGAAAGAATTTTTTGGGATATCTCCGGTATATAGCAAAAGCTACAAAATGTTCTAATTTGTTATTTCATCACACAGCCCATTAATTTTTGGTGACAAGTTTCAAGTCTTGGCTTGACTCATCAAGGGGTCCCAAATAGCGAAATTGGGTGATTTGAAAAATAAATGAAAAAATGAAAAAAGAAAAAAGAAATGGAAAGTTTGAGAAAAATAGAAAAAACAATTTTTTATTTATTCAAAAAATTAAAAAAAAAAATTTTTTTTTTTAAGAAACAGATTCATTCGAAGCGAATCGAACCTGTATACGCCACGCAGTGGGCTGAAAAATAAATAAGAAAAAGGAAAAAAGAAGAAGCGTTTCGTGTCAGTAGAAAACCTTACACTCATCGGTGCAGCTTGGTTTTCTACCTGCTGCCGAGGCTTGAAAATAGATCAAACTGATCTCTTCTTATATAAACTCAGAATGAATTCTGGGTGTGAATTATATGAGGAAACAACACTCCTATACGAGCCAAGGAGGAAAAATACAAAAAAAGTTTTCTCTTTTTGGACTTTTTACCGGGTTAAACGTAATTTTGTGCAAGAAAGAATTTTTTGGGATATCTCCGGTATATAGCAAAAGCTACAAAATGTTCTAATTTGTTATTTCATCACACAGCCCATTACTTTTTGGTGACAAGTTTCAAGTCTTGGCTTGTCTCATCAACGGGTCCCAAATAGCGAAATTGGGTGATTTGAAAAAGAAATGAAAAAATGAAAAAAGAAAAAAGAAATGGAAAGTTTGAGAAAAAAAGAAAAAACAATTTTTTATTTATTAAAAACATTAAAAAAAAAAAATTTTGAAGAAACAGATTCATTCGAAACGAATCGAACCTGTATACGCCACGCAGTGGGTTGAAAAACGAATAAGAAAAGGAAGAAGAAGAAGCGTTTCGTGACTGCAGAAAACCTTACACTCATCGGTGCAGCTTGGTTTTCTGCCTGCTGCAGACGCTTGAAAATAGATCAAAATGATCTCTTCTCATATAAACTCAGAATAAATTCAGGGTGTGAATTATATAAGGAAAAAACAGTCGTATACTAGACCAGGAGGACAAATAAATAAAAAGATTACTCTTTTTGGAATTTTTACTGGGCTAAACTTTATTTTGTGCAAGAAAGAATTTTTTGGGATATCTCCGGTATATAGCAAAAGCTACAAAATGTTCTAATTTGTTATTTCATCACACAGCCCATTAATTTTTGGTGACAAGTTTCAAGTCTTGGCTTGACTCATCAACGAGTCCCAAATAGCGAAATTGGGTGATTTGAAAAAGAAATGAAAAAATGAAAAAAGAAAAAAAAATGGAAAGTTTGAGAAAAATAGAAAAAACAATTTTTTATTTATTAAAAAAATTAAAAAAAAAATTTTTTTTTTTTAAGAAACAGATTCATTCGAATCGAATCGAACCTGTATACGCCACGCAGTGGGCTGAAAAATAAATAAGAAAAGGAAAAAGAAGAAGCATTTCGTGTCAGTAGAAAATCTTACACTCATCGGTGCAGCTTGGTTTTCTACCTGCTGCCGAGTCTTGAAAATAGATCAAACTGATCTCTTCTCATATAAACTCAGAATGAATTCTGGGTGTGAATTATATGAGGAAACAACACTCCTATACGAGCCAAGGAGGAAAAATACAAAAAAAAGTTTTCTCTTTTTGGACTTTTTACCGGGTTAAACTTAATTTTGTGCAAGAAAGAATTTTTTGGGATATCTCCGGTATATAGCAAAAGCTACAAAATGTTCTAATTTGTTATTTCATCACACAGCCCATTAGTTTTTGGTGACAAGTTTCAAGTCCTGGCTTGACTCATCAACGGGTCCCAAATAGCGAAATTGGGTGATTTGAAGAAGAAATGAAAAAATGAAAAAAGAAAAAAGAAATGAAAAGTTTGAGAAAAATAGAAAAAACAATTTTTTATTTATTAAAAAAATCAAAAAAGAAAAAAAAATTTTGAAGAAACAGATTCATTCGAAGCGAATCGAACCTGTATACGCCACGCAGTGGGCTGAAAAATAAATAAGAAAAAGGAAAAAGAAGAAGCGTTTCGTGTCAGTAGAAAACCTTACACTCATCGGTGCAGCTTGGTTTTCTACCTGCTGCCGAGGCTTGAAAATAGATCAAACTGATCTCTTCTCATATAAACTCAGAATGAATTCTACGTGTGAATTATATGAGGAAACAACACTCCTATACGAGCCAAGGAGGAAAAATACAAAAAAAAGTTTTCTCTTTTTGGACTTTTTACCGGGTTAAACTTAATTTTGTGCAAGAAAGAATTTTTTGGGATATCTCCGGTATATAGCAAAAGCTACAAAATGTTCTAATTTGTTATTTCATCACACAGCCCATTACTTTTTGGTGACAAGTTTCAAGTCTTGGCTTGACTCATCAACGGGTCCCAAATAGCGAAATTGGGTGCTTTGAAAAAGAAACGAAAAAAAGGAAAAAGAAATGGAAAGTATGAGAAAAAAAGAAAAAAACAATTTTTTATTTATTAAAAAAATTAAAAAAAAAAATTCTGAAGAAACAGATTCATTCGAAACGAATCGAACCTGTATACGCCACGCAGTGGGTTGAAAAACAAATAAGAAAAGGAAGAAGAAGAAGAAGCGCTTCGTGTCGGCAGAAAACCTTACACTCATCGGTGCAGCTTGGTTTTCTGCCTGCTGCAGACGCTTGAAAATAGATCAAAATGATCTCTTCTCATATAAACTCAGAATAAATTCTGGGTGTGAATTATATAAGGAAAAAACACTCCTATACTAGACCAGGAGGAAATATAAATAAAAAGATTACTCTTTATGGAATTTTGACCGGGCTAAACTTTATTTTGTGCAAGAAAGAATTTTTTGGGATATCTCCGGTATATAGCAAAAGCTACAAAATGTTCTAATTTGTTATTTCATCGCACAACCCATTAATTTTTGGTGGCAAGTATCAAGTATTGGCTTGACCCATCAATGGGTCCCAAATAGCGAAATTGGGTGATTTGAAAAAGAAATGAAAAAATTAAAAAAGAAAAAAGAAATGAAAAGTGTGAGAAAAATAGAAAAAACAATTTTTTATTTATTAAAAAAATTAAAAAAGAAAAAAAAAATTTTGAAGAAACAGATTCATTCGAAGCGAATCGAACCTGTATACGCCACGCAGTGGGATGAAAAATAAATAAGAAAAGGAAGAAGAAGCAGCGTGTAGTGTCAGCAGAAAACCTTACATTCATCGGTGCAGCTTGGTTTTCTACTTGCTGCAGACGCTCAAAAATAGATCAAACTGATCTCTTTTCATATAAACTCAGAATAAATTCTGGGTGTGAATTATATGAGGAAGAAACACTCCTATACAACCCCAGGAGGAAAAATAAATAAAAAGATTTCTCTTTTTGGACTTTTTACCGGGTTAAACTTAATTTTGCGCAGGAAAGAATTTTTTGGGATATCTCCGGTATATAGCAAAAGCTACAAAATGTTCTAATTTGTTATTTCATCACACAGCCCATTAATTTTTGGTGACAAGATTCAAGTCTTGGCTTGACTCATCAACGGGTCCCATATAGCGAAATTGGGTGACTTGAAAAAGAAATGAAAAAATGAAAAAAGAAAAAAGACATGGAAAGTTTGAGAAAAATAGAAAAAAAAATTTTTTTTTATTAAAAAAATTAAAAAAAAAATTTTTTTTTGAAGAAACAGATTCATTCGAAGCGAATCGAACCTGTATACGCCACGCAGTGGGCTGAAAAATAAATAAGAAAAGGAAAAAGAAGAAGCGTTTCGTGTCAGTAGAAAACCTTACACTCATCGGTGCAGCTTGGTTTTCTACCTGCTGCCGAGGCTTGAAAATAGATCAAACTGATCTCTTCTCATATAAACTCAGAATGAATTCTGGGTGTGAATTATATGAGGAAACAACACTCCTATACGAGCCAAGGAGGAAAAATACATAAAAAGATTTCTCTTTTTGGACTTTTTACCGGGTTAAACTTAATTTTGTGCAAGAAAGAATATTTTGGGATATCTCCGGTATATAGCAAAAGCTACAAAATGTTCTAATTTGTTATTTCATCACACAGCCCATTAATTTTTGGTGACAAGTTTCAAGTCTTGGCTTGACTCATCAAGGGGTCCCAAATAGCGAAATTGGGTGATTTGAAAAATAAATGAAAAAATGAAAAAAGAAAAAAGAAATGGAAAGTTTGAGAAAAATAGAAACAACAATTTTTTATTTATTCAAAAAATTAAAAAAAAAAAAAATTTTTTTGAAGAAACAGATTCATTCGAAGCGAATCGAACCTGTATACGCCACGCAGTGGGCTGAAAAATAAATAAGAAAAAGGAAAAAGAAGAAGCGTTTCGTGTCAGTAGAAAACCTTACACTCATCGGTGCAGCTTGGTTTTCTACCTGCTGCCGAGACTTGAAAATAGATCAAACTGATCTCTTCTTATATAAGCTCAGAATGAATTCTGGGTGTGAATTATATGAGGAAACAACACTCCTATACGAGCCAAGGAGGAAAAATACAAAAAAAGTTTTCTCTTTTTGGACTTTTTACCGGGTTAAACTTAATTTTATGCAAGAAAGAATTTTTTGGGATATCTCCGGTATATAGAAAAAGCTACAAAATGTCCTAATTTGTTATTTCATCACACAGCCCATTACTTTTTGGTGACAAGTTTCAAGTCTTGGCTTGTCTCATCAACGGGTCCCAAATAGCGAAATTGGGTGATTTGAAAAAGAAATGAAAAAATGAAAAAAGAAAAAAGAAATGAAAAGTTTGAGAAAAATAGAAAAAACAATTTTTTATTTATTAAAAAAATTAAAAAAAAAAAAAAAATTTTGAAGAAACAGATTCATTCGAAGCGAATGGAACCTGTATACGCCACGCAGTGGGCTGAAAAATAAATAAGAAAAGGAAGAAGAAGAAGCGTTTCGTGTCAGCAGAAAACCTTACGCTCATCGGTGCAGCTTGGTTTTCTACTTGCTGCAGACGCTCAAAAATAGATCAAACTGATCTCTTTTCATATAAACTCAGAATAAATTCTGGGTGTGAATTATATGAGGAAGAAACACTCCTATACAACCCCAGGAGGAAAAATACATAAAAAGACTTCTCTTTTTGGACTTTTTACCGGGTTAAACTTAATTTTGTGCAGGAAAGAATTTTTTGGGATATCTCCGGTATATAGCAAAAGCTACAAAATTTTCTAATTTGTTATTTCATCACAAAGCCCATTAATTTTTGGTGACAAGTTTCAAGTCTTGGCTTGACTCATCAACGGGTCCCAAATAGCGAAATTGGGTGATTTGCAAAAGAAATGAAAAAATAAAAAAAGAAAAAGGACATGGAAAGTTTGAGAAAAATAGAAAAAACAATTTTTTATTTATTAAAAAAATTAAAAAAAAAATTTTTTTGAAGAAACAGATTCATTCGAAGCGAATCGAACCTGTATACGCCACGCAGTGGGCTGAAAAATAAATAAGAAAAGGAAAAAGAAGAAGCGTTTCGTGTCAGTAGAAAACCTTACACTCATCGGTGCAGCTTGGTTTTCTACCTGCTGCCGAGGCTTGAAAATAGCTCAAACTGATCTCTTCTCATATAAACTCAGAATGAATTCTGGGTGTGAATTATATGAGGAAACAACACTCCTATACGAGCCAAGGAGGAAAAATACATAAAAAGATTTCTCTTTTTGGACTTTTTACCGGGTTAAACTTAATTTTGTGCAAGAAAGAATATTTTGGGATATCTCCGGTATATAGCAAAAGCTACAAAATGTTCTAATTTGTTATTTCATCACACAGCCCATTAATTTTTTATGACAAGTTTCAAGTCTTGGCTTGACTCATCAACGGGTCCCAAATAGCGAAATTGGGTGATTTGAAAAATAAATGAAAAAATGAAAAAAGAAAAAAGAAATGGAAAGTTTGAGAAAAATAGAAAAAACAATTTTTTATTTATTAAAAAAATTAAAAAAAAAAAATTTTTTTGAAGAAACAGATTCATTCGAAGCGAATCGAACCTGTATACGCCACGCAGTGGGCTAAATAATAAATAAGAAAAAGGAAAAAGAAGAAGCGTTTCGTGTCAGTAGAAAACCTTACACTCATCGGTGCAGCTTGGTTTTCTACCTGCTGCCGAGGCTTGAAAATAGATCAAACTGATCTCTTCTCATATAAACTCAGAATGAATTCTGGGTGTGAATTATATGAGGAAACAACACTCCTATACGAGCCAAGGAGGAAAAATACAAAAAAAAGTTTTCTTTTTTTGGACTTTTTACCGGGTTAAACTTAATTTTGTGCAAGAAAGAATTTTTTGGGATATCTCCGGTATATAGCAAAAGCTACAAAATGTTCTAATTTGTTATTTCATCACACAGCCCATTACTTTTTGGTGACAAGTTTCAAGTCTTGGCTTGACTCATCAACGGGTCCCAAATAGCGAAATTGGGCGCTTTGAAAAAGAAATGAAAAAAAGAAAAAAGAAATGGAAAGTATGAGAAAAAAAGAAAAAAACAATTTTTTATTTATTAAAAAAATTAAAAAAGAAAAAAAAATTTTGAAGAAACAGATTCATTCGAAGCGAATCGAACCTGTATACGCCACGCAGTGGGCTGAAAAATAAATAAGAAAAGGAAGAAGAAGAAGGGTTTAGTGTCAGCAGAAAACCTTACACTCATCGGTGCAGCTTGGTTTTCTACTTGCTGCAGACGCTCAAAAATAGATCAAACTGATCTCTTTTCATATAAACTCAGAATAAATTCTGGGTGTGAATTATATGAGGAAGAAACACTCCTATACAACCCCAGGAGGAAAAATAAATAAAAAGATTTCTCTTTTTAGACTTTTTACCGGGTTAAACTTAATTTTGTGCTGGAAAGAATTTTTTGGGATATCTCCGGTATATAGCAAAAGCTACAAAATGTTCTAATTTGTTATTTCATCACAAAGCCCATTAATTTTTGGTGACAAGTTTCAAGTCTTAGCTTGACTCATCAACGGGTCCCAAATAGCGAAATTGGGTGATTTGAAAAAGAAATGAAAAAATGAAAAAAGGAAAAAGACATGGAAAGTTTGAGAAAAAAAGAAAAAACAAAAAAACTCAGTATAAATTCTGGGTGTGAATTATATGAGGAAAAAACACTCCTATACAAGCCCAGGAGGAAAAATAAATAAAAAGATTACTCTTTTTGGACGTTTTACTGTGTTAAACTTAATTTTGTGCAAGAATGAATTTTTTGGGATAACTCCGGTATATAGCAAAACCTAAGAAATGTTCTAATTTGTTATTTCATCACACAACCCATTAATTTTTGGTTACAAGTTTCAAGTCTTGGTTTGACTCTTCAACAGGTCCCAAATAGCGAAATTGGGTAATTTGAAAAACAAATGAAAAAATGAAAAAAGAAGAAAGAAATGAAAAGTTTGAGAAAAATAGAAAAAAAAATTTTTATATATTATAAAAATCTAAAAAAGAAAACAAAAAAAAATTTAAACAAACAGATTCATTCGAAGCGAATCGAACCTGTATACGCCACGCAGTGGGCTGAAAAATAAATAAGAGAAGGAAGAAGAAGAAGCGTTTCGTGTCAGCAGAAACCTTACACTCATTGCTGCAGCTTGGTTTTCTGCCTGCTGTCGACGCTTGAAAATAGATCAAACGGATCGCTTTTCATAAAAACTCAGAATAAATTCTGGGTGTGAATTATATGAGGAAAAAACACTCCTATACAAGCCCAGGAGGAAAAATAAATAAAAAGATTACTCTTTTTGGACGTTTTACTGGGTTAAACTTAATTTTGTGCAAGAATGAATTTTTTGGGATAACTACGGTATATAGCAAAACCAAAGAAATGTTCTAATTTGTTATTTCATCACACAACCCATTAATTTTTGGTGACAAGTTACAAGTCTTGGCTTGACTCATCAACGGGTCCCAAATAGCGAAATTGGGTGATTTGAAAAAGAAATGAAAAATGAAAAAAGAAAAAAAGAAATGAAAAGTTTGAGAAAAATAGAAAAAACTATTTTTTATTTATTAAAAAAATTAAAAAAAAAAAGAAAAAAATTAAAGAAACAGATTCATTGGAAGCGAATCGAACCTGTATACGCCACGCAGTGGGCTGAAAAATAAATAAGAAAAGGAAGAAGAAGAAGCGTTTCATGTCAGCAGAAAACCTTACACTCATCGGTGCAGCTTGGTTTTCTGCTTGCTGCAGACGCTTGAAAATAACATCAAACAGACCTCTTCTCATATAAACTCAGAATAAATTCTGGGTGTGAATTATGTGAGGAAAAAACACTCCTGTAGAAGCCCAGGAGGAAAAATAAATAAAAACATTACTGTTTTTGGACTTTGTACCGGGTTAAGCTAAATTTTGTGCAAGAAAGAATTTTTTGGGATATCTCCGGTATATAGCAAAATCTACAAAATGTTCTAATTTGTTATTTCATCACACAACCCATTAATTTTTGGTGACAAGTTTCAAGTCTTGGCTTGACTCATCAACGGGTCGCAAATAGCGAAATTGGGTGATTTGAAAAAGAAATGCAAAAATTAAAAAAGAAAAAAGAAATGAAAAGTGCGAGAAAAATAGAAAAAACAATTTTTTATTTATTAAAAAAATTAAAAAAGAAAAAAAAATTTTGAAGAAACAGATTCATTCGAAGCGAATCGAACCTGTATACGCCACGCAGTGGGCTGAAAAATATATAAGAAAAGGAAGAAGAAGAAGCGTTTCGTGTCAGCAGAAATCCTTACACTCATCGGTGCAGCTTGGTTTTCTACTTGCTGCAGACACTCAAAAATAGATCAAACTGATCTCTTCTCATATAAACTCAGAATAAATTCTGGGTGTGAATTACATGAGGAAAAAACACTCCTATACAAGCCCAGGAGGAAAAATGAATAAAAAGATTTCTCTTTTTGGACTTTTTACCGGGTTAAACTTAATTTTGTGCAGGAATGAATTTTTTGGGATAACTCCGGTATATAGCAAAACCTAAGAAATGTTCTAATTTGTTATTTCATCACACAACCCATTAATTTTTGGTGACAAGTTTCAAGTCTTGGTATGACTCATCAACAGGTCCCAAATAGCGAAATTGGGTAATTTGAAAAACAAATGAAAAAATGAAAAAAGAAGAAAGAAATAAAAAGTTTGAAAAAATAGAAAAAACATTTTTTTATATATTAAAAAAATCTAAAAAAGAAAACAAAAAAAAAATTTAAACAAACAGATTCATTCGAAGCGAATCGAACCTGTATACGCCACGCAGTGGGCTGAAAAATAAATACGAAAAGGAAGAAGAAAAGCGTTTCGTGTCAGCAGAAAACCTTACACTCACCGGTGCAGCTCGGTTTTCTGCCTCCTGTAGACGCTTGAAAATAGATCAAAATGATCCCTTCTGATATAAAGTCAGTATAAATTCTGGGTGTGAATTATATGAGGAAAAAAACACTCCTATACAAGCCCAGGAGGAAAAATAAATAAAAAGATTACTCTTTTTGGACGTTTTACTAGGTTAAACTTAATTTTGTGCAAGAATGAATTTTTTGGGATAACTCCGGTATATAGCAAAACCTAAGAGATGTTCTAATTTGTTATTTCATCACACAACCCATTAATTTTTGGTGACAAGTTTCAAGTCTTGGTTTGACTCATCAACAGGTCCCAAATAGCGAAATTGGGTAATTTTAAAAACAAATGAAAAAATGAAAAAAGAAGAAAGAAATGAAAAGTTTGAGAAAAATAGAAAAAACAATTTTTTATATATTAAAAAAATCTAAAAAAGAAAACAAACAAAAATTTTAAACAAACAGATTCATTCGAAGCGAATCGAACCTGTATACGCCACGCAGTGGGCTGAAAAATAAATAAGAAAAGGAAGAAGAAGAAGCGTTTCGTGTCAGCAGAAACCTTACACTCATTGCTGCAGCTTGGTTTTCTGCCTGCTGCCGACGCTTGAAAATAGATCAAACGGATCGCTTTTCATATAAACTCAGAATAAATTCTGGGTGTGAATTATATGAGGAAAAAACACTCCTATACAAGCCCAGGAGGAAAAATAAATAAAAAGAATACTCTTTTTGGACGTTTTACTGGGTTAAACTTAATTTTGTGCAAGAATGAATTTTTTGGGATAACTACGGTATATAGCAAAATCTACAAAATGTTCTAATTTGTTATTTCATCACACAACCCATTAATTTTTGGTGACAAGTTTCAAGTCTTGGCTTGACTCATCAACGGGTCGCAAATAGCGAAACTGGGTGATTTGAAAGAGAAATGCAAAAATTAAAAAAGAAAAAAGAAATGAAAAGTGCGAGAAAAATAGAAAAAACAATTTTTTATTTATTAAAAAAATTAAAAAAGAAAAAAAAAAATTTTGAAGAAACAGATTCATTCGAAGCGAATCGAACCTGTATACGCCACGCAGTGGGCTGAAAAATAAATAAGAAAAGGAAGAAGAAGAAGCGTTTCGTGTCAGCAGAAATCCTTACACTCATCGGTGCAGCTTGGTTTTCTACTTGCTGCAGACACTCAAAAATAGATCAAACTGATCTCTTCTCAGGATAAATTCTGGGTGTGAATTATATGAGGAAAAAACACTCCTATACAAGCCCAGGAGGAAAAATGAATAAAAAGATTTCTCTTTTTGGACTTTTTACCGGGTTAAACTTAATTTTGTGCAGGAATGAATTTTTTGGGATAACTCCGGTATATAGCAAAACCTAAGAAATGTTCTAATTTGTTATTTCATCACACAACCCATTAATTTTTGGTGACAAGTTTCAAGTCTTGGTTTGACTCATCAACAGGTCCCAAATAGCTAAATTGGGTAATTTCAAAAACAAATGAAAAAATGAAAAAAGAAGAAAGAAATAAAAAGTTTGAAAAAATAGAAAAAACATTTTTTTATATATTAAAAAAATCTAAAAAAGAAAACAAAAAAAAATTTAAACAAACAGATTCATTCGAAGCGAATCGAACCTGTATACGCCACGCAGTGGGCTGAAAAATAAATACGAAAAGGAAGAAGAAAAGCGTTTCGTGTCAGCAGAAAACCTTACACTCACCGGTGCTGCTCGGTTTTCTGCCTCCTGTAGACGCTTGAAAATAGATCAAAATGATCCCTTCTGATATAAAGTCAGTATAAATTCTGGGTGTGAATTATATGAGGAAAAAAACACTCCTATACAAGCCCAGGAGGAAAAATAAATAAAAAGATTACTCTTTTTGGACGTGTTACTAGGTTAAACTTAATTTTGTGCAAGAATGAATTTTTTGGGATAACTACGGTATATAGCAAAATCTACAAAATGTTCTAATTTGTTATTTCATCACACAACCCATTAATTTTTGGTGACAAGTTTCAAGTCTTGGCTTGACTCATCAACGGGTCCCAAATAGCGAAATTGGGTGATTTGAAAAAGAAATGAAAAATGAAAAAAGAAAAAAGAAATGAAAAGTTTGAAAAAATAGAAAAAACATTTTTTTATATATTAAAAAAATCTAAAAAAGAAAACAAAAAAAAATTTAAACAAACAGATTCATTCGAAGCGAATCGAACCTGTATACGCCACGCAGTGGGCTGAAAAATAAATACGAAAAGGAAGAAGAAAAGCGTTTCGTGTCAGCAGAAAACCTTACACTCACCGGTGCAGCTCGGTTTTCTGCCTGCTGCCGACGCTTGAAAATAGATCAAACGGATCGCTTTTCATAAAAACTCAGAATAAATTCTGGGTGTGAATTATATGAGGAAAAAACACTCCTATACAAGCCCAGGAGGAAAAATAAATAAAAAGATTACTCTTTTTGGGCGTTTTACTGGGTTAAACCTAATTTTGTGCAAGAATGAATTTTTTGGGATAACTACGGTATATAGCAAAATCTACAAAATGTTCTAATTTGTTATTTCATCACACAACCCATTAATTTTTGGTGACAAGTTTCAAGTCTTGGTTTGACTCATCAACAGGTCCCAAATAGCGAAATTGGGTAATTTGAAAAACAAATGAAAAAATGAAAAAAGAAGAAAGAAATAAAAAGTTTGAAAAATAGAAAAAACATTTTTTTATATATTAAAAAAATCTAAAAAAGAAAACAAAAAAAAATTTAAACAAACTGATTCATTCGAAGCGAATCGAACCTGTATACGCCACGCAGTGGGCTGAAAAATAAATACGAAAAGGAAGAAGAAAAGCGTTTCGTGTCAGCAGAAAACCTTACACTCACCGGTGCAGCTCGGTTTTCTGCCTGCTGCCGACGCTTGAAAATAGATCAAACGGATCGCTTTTCATAAAAACTCAGAATAAATTCTGGGTGTGAATTATATGAGGAAAAAACACTCCTATACAAGCCCAGGAGGAAAAATAAGTAAAAAGATTACTCTTTTTGGACGTTTTACTGGGTTAAACTTAATTTTGTGCAAGAATGAATTTTTTGGGATAACTACGGTATATAGCAAAATCTACAAAATGTTCTAATTTGTTATTTCATCACACAACCCATTAATTTTTGGAGACAAGTTTCAAGTCTTGGCTTGACTCATCAACGGGTCCCAAATAGCGAAATTGGGTGATTTGAAAAAGAAATGAAAAATGAAAAAAGAAAAAAGAAATGAAAAGTTTGAGAAAAATAGAAAAAACTGTTTTTTAATTATTAAAAAAATTAAAAAAAAAAAGAAAAAAATTAAAGAAACAGATTCATTCGAAGCGAATCGAACCTGTATACGCCACGCAGTGGGCTGAAAAATAAATAAGAAAAGGAAGAAGAAGAAGCGTTTCATGTCAGCAGAAAACCTTACACTCATCGGTGCAGCTTGGTTTTCTGCTTGCTGCAGACGCTTGAAAATAGAGCAAACTGATCTCTTCTCATATAAACTCAGAATAAATTCTGGGTGTGAATTATGTGAGGAAAAAACACTCCTATACAAGCCCAGGAGGAGAAATAAATAAAAACATGACTGTTTTTGGACTTTGTACCGGGTCAAACTTAATTTTGTGCAAGAAAGAATTTTTTGGGATATCTCCGGTATATCGCAAAATCTACAAAATGTTCTAATTTGTTATTTCATCACACAACCCATTAATTTTTGGTGACAAGTTTCAAGTCTTGGCTTGACTCATCAACGGGTCCCAAATAGCGAAATTGGGTGATTTGAAAAAGAAATGAAAAAATGAAAAAAGAAAAAAAAATGGAAAGTTTGAGAAAAATAAAAAAAAACAATTTTTTATTTATTAAAAAAATTAAAAAAGAAAAAAAAATTTTGAAGAAACAGAATCATTCGAAGCGAATCGAACCTGTATACGCCACGCAGTGGGTTGAAAAACGAATAAGAAAAGGAAGAAGAAGAAGCGTTTCGTGTCGGCAGAAAACCTTACACTCATCGGGGCAGCTTGGTTTTCTGCCTGCTGCAGACGCTTGAAAATATATCAAAATGATCTCTTCTCATATAAACTCAGAATAAATTCTGGGTGTGAATTATATAACGAAAAACACTCCTATACTAGACCAGGAGGAAAAATAAATAAAAATATTACTCTTTTTGGAATTTTTACCGGGCCAAACTTTATTTTGTGCAAGAAAGAATTTTTTGGGATATCTCCGGTATATAGCAAAAGCTACAAAATGTTCTAATTTGTTATTTCATCGCACAACCCATTAATTTTTGGTGGCAAGATAAAAGTCTTGGCTTGACCCATCAACGGGTCCCAAATAGCGAAATTGGGTGACTTGAAAAAGAAATGAAAAAATTAAAAAAGAAAAAAAGAAATGAAAAGTGTGAGAAAAATAGAAAAAATAATTATTTATTTATTAAAAAAATTAAAAAAGAAAAAAAAAAATTTGAAGAAACAGATTCATTCGAAGCGAATCGAACCTGTATACGCCACGCAGTGGGCTGAAAAATAAATAAGAAAAGGAAGAAGAAGAAGCGTTTCGTGTCAGCAGAAATCCTTACACTCATCGGTGCAGCTTGGTTTTCTACTGATCAAACTGATCTCTTCTCATATAAACTCAGAATAAATTCTGGGTGTGAATTATATGAGGAAAAAACACTCCTATACAAGCCCAGGAGGAAAAATGAATAAAAAGACTTCTCTTTTTGGACTTTTTACCGGGTTAAACTTAATTTTGTGCAGGAATGAATTTTTTGGGATAACTCCGGTATATAGCAAAACCTAAGAAATGTTCTAATTTGTTATTTCATCACACAACCCATTAATTTTTGGTGACAAGTTTCAAGTCTTGGTTCGACTCATCAACAGGTCCCAAATAGCGAAATTGGGTAATTTGAAAAACAAATGAAAAAATGAAAAAAGAAGAAAGAAATAAAAAGTTTGAAAAAATAGAAAAAACATTTTTTTATATATTAAAAAAATCTAAAAAAGAAAACAAAAAAAAAATTTAAACAAACAGATTCATTCGAAGCGAATCGAACCTGTATACGCCACGCAGTGGGCTGAAAAATAAATACGAAAAGGAAGAAGAAAAGCGTTTCGTGTCAGCAGAAAACCTTACACTCACCGGTGCAGCTCGGTTTTCTGCCTCCTGTAGACGCTTGAAAATAGATCAAAATGATCCCTTCTGATATAAAGTCAGTATAAATTCTGGGTGTGAATTATATGAGGAGAAAAACACTCCTATACAAGCCCAGGAGGAAAAATAAATAAAAAGATTACTCTTTTTGGACGTTTTACTAGGTTAAACTTAATTTTGTGCAAGAATGAATTTTTTGGGATTCCGGTATATAGCAAAACCTAAGAGATGTTCTAATTTGTTATTTCATCACACAACCCATTAATTTTTGGTGACAAGTTTCAAGTCTTGGTTTGACTCATCAACAGGTCCCAAATAGCGAAATTGGGTAATTTGAAAAACAAATGAAAAAAGAAGAAAGAAATGAAAAGTTTGAGAAAAATAGAAAAAACAATTTTTTATATATTAAAAAAATCTAAAAAAAAAACAAACAAAAATTTTAAACAAACAGATTCATTCGAAGCGAATCGAACCTGTATACGCCACGCAGTGGGCTGAAAAATAAATAAGAAAAGGAAGAAGAAGAAGAAGCGTTTCGTGTCAGCAGAAACCTTACACTCATTGCTGCAGCTTGGTTTTCTGCCTGCTGCCGACGCTTGAAAATAGATCAAACGGATCGCTTTTCATATAAACTCAGAATAAATTCTGGGTGTGAATTATATGAGGAAAAAACACTCCTATACAAGCCCAGGAGGAAAAATAAATAAAAAGAATACTCTTTTTGGACGTTTTACTGGGTTAAACTTAATTTTGTGCAAGAATGAATTTTTTGGGATAACTACGGTATATAGCAAAACCAAAGAAATGTTCTAATTTGTTATTTCATCACACAACCCACTAATTTTTGGTGGCAAGTTACAAGTCTTGGCTTGACTCATCAACGGGTCCCAAATAGCGAAATTGGGTGATTTGAAAAAGAAATGAAAAATGAACAAAGAAAAAAGAAATGAAAAGTTTGAGAAAAATAGAAAAAACTGTTTTTTAATTATTAAAAAAATTAAAAAAAAAAGAAAAAAATTAAAGAAACAGATTCATTCGAAGCGAATCGAACCTGTATACGCCACGCAGTGGGCTGAAAAATAAATAAGAAAAGGAAGAAGAAGAAGCGTTTCATGTCAGCAGAAAACCTTACACTCATCGGTGCAGCTTGGTTTTCTGCTTGCTGCAGACGCTTGAAAATAGATCAAACTGATCTCTTCTCATATAAACTCAGAATAAATTCTGGGTGTGAATTATGTGAGGAAAAAACACTCCTATACAAGCCCAGGAGGAGAAATAAATAAAAACATTACTGTTTTTGGACTTTGTACCGGGTCAAACTTAATTTTGTGCAAGAAAGAATTTTTTGGGATATCTCCGGTATATAGCAAAATCTACAAAATGTTCTAATTTGTTATTTCATCACACAACCCATTAATTTTTGGTGACAAGTTTCAAGTCTTGGCTTGACTCATCAACGGGTCCCAAATAGCGAAATTGGGTGATTTGAAAAAGAAATGAAAAAATGAAAAAAGAAAAAAAAATGGAAAGTTTGAGAAAAATAAAAAAAAACAATTTTTTATTTATTAAAAAAATTAAAAAAGAAAAAAAAATTTTGGAGAAACAGAATCATTCGAAGCGAATCGAACCTGTATACGCCACGCAGTGGGTTGAAAAACGAATAAGAAAAGGAAGAAGAAGAAGCGTTTCGTGTCGGCAGAAAACATTACACTCATCGGGGCAGCTTGGTTTTCTGCCTGCTGCAGACGCTTGAAAATATATCAAAATGATCTCTTCTCATATAAACTCAGAATAAATTCTGGGTGTGAATTATATAACGAAAAACACTCCTATACTAGACCAGGAGGAAAAATAAATAAAAATATTACTCTTTTTGGAATTTTTACCGGGCCAAACTTTATTTTGTGCAAGAAAGAATTTTTTGGGATATCTCCGGTATATAGCAAAAGCTACAAAATGTTCTAATTTGTTATTTCATCGCACAACCCATTAATTTTTGGTGGCAAGATAAAAGTCTTGGCTTGACCCATCAACGGGTCCCAAATAGCGAAATTGGGTGACTTGAAAAAGAAATGAAAAAATTAAAAAAGAAAAAAAGAAATGAAAAGTGTGAGAAAAATAGAAAAAATAATTTTTTATTTATTAAAAAAATTAAAAAAGAAAAAAAAAAAATTTGAAGAAACAGATTCATTCGAAGCGAATCGAACCTGTATACGCCACGCAGTGGGCTGAAAAATAAATAAGAAAAGGAAGAAGAAGAAGCGTTTCGTGTCAGCAGAAATCCTTACACTCATCGGTGCAGCTTGGTTTTCTACTGATCAAACTGATCTCTTCTCATATAAACTCAGAATAAATTCTGGGTGTGAATTATATGAGGAAAAAACACTCCTATACAAGCCCAGGAGGAAAAATGAATTAAAAGACTTCTCTTTTTGGACTTTTTACCGGGTTAAACTTAATTTTGTGCAGGAATGAATTTTTTGGGATAACTCCGGTATATAGCAAAACCTAAGAAATGTTCTAATTTGTTATTTCATCACACAACCCATTAATTTTTGGTGACAAGTTTCAAGTCTTGGTTCGACTCATCAACAGGTCCCAAATAGCGAAATTGGGTAATTTGAAAAACAAATGAAAAAATGAAAAAAGAAGAAAGAAATAAAAAGTTTGAAAAAATAGAAAAAACATTTTTTTATATATTAAAAAAATCTAAAAAAGAAAACAAAAAAAAAAAAATTTAAACAAACAGATTCATTTGAAGCGAATCGAACCTGTATACGCCACGCAGTGGGCTGAAAAATAAATACGAAAAGGAAGAAGAAAAGTGTTTCGTGTCAGCAGAAAACCTTACACTCACCGGTGCAGCTCGGTTTTCTGCCTCCTGTAGACGCTTGAAAATAGATCAAAATGATCCCTTCTGATATAAAGTCAGTATAAATTCTGGGTGTGAATTATATGAGGAGAAAAACACTCCTATACAAGCCCAGGAGGAAAAATAAATAAAAAGATTACTCTTTTTGGACGTTTTACTAGGTTAAACTTAATTTTGTGCAAGAATGAATTTTTTGGGATTCCGGTATATAGCAAAACCTAAGAGATGTTCTAATTTGTTATTTCATCACACAACCCATTAATTTTTGGTGACAAGTTTCAAGTCTTGGTTTGACTCATCAACAGGTCCCAAATAGCGAAATTGGGTAATTTGAAAAACAAATGAAAAAATGAAAAAAGAAGAAAGAAATGAAAAGTTTGAGAAAAATAGAAAAAACAATTTTTTATATATTAAAAAAATCTAAAAAAAAAACAAACAAAAATTTTAAACAAACAGATTCATTCGAAGCGAATCGAACCTGTATACGCCACGCAGTGGGCTGAAAAATAAATAAGAAAAGGAAGAAGAAGAAGAAGCGTTTCGTGTCAGCAGAAACCTTACACTCATTGCTGCAGCTTGGTTTTCTGCCTGCTGCCGACGCTTGAAAATAGATCAAACGGATCGCTTTTCATATAAACTCAGAATAAATTCTGGGTGTGAATTATATGAGGAAAAAACACTCCTATACAAGCCCAGGAGGAAAAATAAATAAAAAGAATACTCTTTTTGGACGTTTTACTGGGTTAAACTTAATTTTGTGCAAGAATGAATTTTTTGGGATAACTACGGTATATAGCAAAACCAAAGAAATGTTCTAATTTGTTATTTCATCACACAACCCACTAATTTTTGGTGGCAAGTTACAAGTCTTGGCTTGACTCATCAACGGGTCCCAAATAGCGAAATTGGGTGATTTGAAAAAGAATTGAAAAATGAACAAAGAAAAAAGAAATGAAAAGTTTGAGAAAAATAGAAAAAACTATTTTTTATTTATTAAAAAAATTAAAAAAAAAAGAAAAAAATTAAAGAAACAGATTCATTCGAAGCGAATCGAACCTGTATACGCCACGCAGTGGGCTGAAAAATAAATAAGAAAAGGTAGAAGAAGAAGCGTTTCATGTCAGCAGAAAACCTTACACTCATCGGTGCAGCTTGGTTTTCTGCTTGCTGCAGACGCTTGAAAATAGATCAAACTGATCTCTTCTCATATAAACTCAGAATAAATTCTGGGTGTGAATTATGTGAGGAAAAAACACTCCTATACAAGCCCAGGAGGACAAATAAATAAAAACATTACTGTTTTTGGACTTTGTACCGGGTTAAATTTAATTTTGTGCAAGAAAGAATTTTTTGGGATATCTCCGGTATATAGCAAAATCTAAAAAATGTTCTAATTTGTTATTTCATCACACAACCCATTAATTTTTGGTGGCAAGTTAAAAGTCTTGGCTTCACCCATCAACGGGTCCCAAATAGCGAAATTGGGTGACTTGAAAAAGAAATGAAAAAATTAAAAAAGAAAAAAGAAATGAAAAGTGTGAGAAAAATAGAAAAAATAATTTTTTATTTATTAAAAAAATCTAAAAAAGAAAAAAAAATAATTAAACAAACAGATTCATTCGAAGCGAATCGAACCTGTATACGCCACGCAGTGGGCTGAAAAATAAATACGAAAAGGAAGAAGAAAAGCGTTTCGTGTCAGCAGAAAACCTTACACTCACCGGTGCAGCTCGGTTTTCTGCCTCCTGTAGACGCTTGAAAATAGATCAAAATGATCCCTTCTGATATAAAGTCAGTATAAATTCTGGGTGTGAATTATATGAGGAGAAAAACACTCCTATACAAGCCCAGGAGGAAAAATAAATAAAAAGATTACTCTTTTTGGACGTTTTACTAGGTTAAACTAAATTTTGTGCAAGAATGAATTTTTTGGGATAACTCCGGTATATAGCAAAACCTAAGAGATGTTCTAATTTGTTATTTCATCACACAACCCATTAATTTTTGGTGACAAGTTTCAAGTCTTGGTTTGACTCATCAACAGGTCCCAAATAGCGAAATTGGGTAATTTGAAAAACAAATGAAAATATGAAAAAAGAAGAAAGAAATGAAAAGTTTGAGAAAAATAGAAAAAACAATTTTTTATATATTATAAAAATCTAAAAAAGAAAACAAAAAAAAATTTTAAACAAAGAGATTCATTCGAAGCGAATCGAACCTGTATACGCCACGCAGTGGGCTGAAAAATAAATAAGAAAAGGAAGAAGAAGAAGCGTTTCGTGTCAGCAGAAACCTTACACTCATTGCTGCAGCTTGGTTTTCTGCCTGCTGCCGACGCTTGAAAATAGATCAAACGGATCGCTTTTCATATAAACTCAGAATAAATTCTGGGTGTGAATTATATGAGGAAAAAACACTCCTATACAAGCCCAGGAGGAAAAATAAATAAAAAGATTACTCCTTTTGGACGTTTTACTGGGTTAAACTTAAGTTTGTGCAAGAATGAATTTTTTGGGATAACTACGGTATATAGCAAAACCAAAGAAATGTTCTAATTTGTTATTTCATCACACAACCCGCTAATTTTTGGTGGCAAGTTAAAAGTCTTGGCTTGACTCATCAACGGGTCCCAAATAGCGATATTGGGTGATTTGAAAAAGAAATGAAAAATGAAAAAAGAAAAAAGAAATGAAAAGTTTGAGAAAAATAGAAAAAACTATTTTTTAATTATTAAAAAAATAAAAAAAAAAGAAAAAAATTAAAGAAACAGATTCATTCGAAGCGAATCGAACCTGTATACGCCACGCAGTGGGCTGAAAAATAAATAAGAAAAGGAAGATGAAGAAGCGTTTCATGTCAGCAGAAAACCTTACACTCATCGGTGCAGCTTGGTTTTCTGCTTGCTGCAGACGCTTGAAAATAGATCAAACTGATCTCTTCTCATATAAACTCAGAATAAATTCTGGGTGTGAATTATGTGAGGAAAAAACACTCCTATACAAGCCCAGGAGAAAATAAATAAAAACATTACTGTTTTTGGACTTTGTACCGGGTTAAACTTAATTTTGTGCAAGAAAGAATTTTTTGGGATATCTCCGGTATATAGCAAAATCTACAAAATGTTCTAATTTGTTATTTCATCACACAACCCATTAATTTTTGGTGACAAGTTTCAAGTCTTGGCTTGACTCAACAACGGGTCCCAAATAGCGAAATTGGGTGATTTGAAAAAGAAATGAAAAAATGAAAAAAGAAAAAGAATGGAAAGTTTGAGAAAAAAAGAAAAAACAATTTTTTATTTATTAAAAAAATTAAAAAAGAAAAAAAAATTTTGAAGAAACAGAATCATTCGAAGCGAATCGAACCTGTATACGCCACGCAGTGGGTTGAAAAACAAATAAGAAAAGGAAGAAGAAGAAGCGTTTCGTGTCGGCAGAAAACCTTACACTCATCGGGGCAGCTTGGTTTTCTGCCTGCTGCAGACGCTTGAAAATATATCAAAATGATCTCTTCTCATATAAACTCAGAATAAATTCTGGGTGTGAATTATATAAGGAAAAACACTCCTATACTAAACCAGGAGGAAAAATAAATAAAAATATTACTCTTTTTGGAATTTTTACCGGGCCAAACTTTATTTTGTGCAAGAAAGAATTTTTTGGGATATCTCCGGTATATAGCAAAAGCTACAAAATGTTCTAATTTGTTATTTCATCGCACAACCCATTAATTTTTGGTGGCAAGTTAAAAGTCTTGGCTTGACCCATCAACGGGTCCCAAATAGCGAAATTGGGTGACTTGAAAAAGAAATGAAAAAATTAAAAAAGAAAAAAGAAATGAAAAGTGTGAGAAAAATAGAAAAAATAATTTTTTATTTATTAAAAAAATTAAAAAAAAAAAAAAAAATTTTGAAGAAACAGATTCATTCGAAGCGAATCGAACCTATATACGCCACGCAGTGGGCTGAAAAATAAATAAGAAAAGGAAGAAGAAGAAGCGTTTCGTGTCAGCAGAAATCCTTACACTCATCGGTGCAGCTTGGTTTTCTACTGATCAAACTGATCTCTTCTCATATAAACTCAGAATAAATTCTGGGTGTGAATTATATGAGGAAAAAACACTCCTATACAAGCCCAGGAGCAAAAATAAATAAAAATATTTCTCTTTTTGGACTTTTTACCGGGTTAAACATAATTTTGTGCAGGAATGAATTTTTTGGGATAACTCCGGTATATAGCAAAACCTAAGAAATGTTCTAATTTGTTATTTCATCACACAACCCATTAATTGTTGGTGACAAGTTTCAAGTCTTGGTTTGACTCATCAACAGGTCCCAAATAGCGAAATTGGGTAATTTGAAAAACAAATGAAAAAATGAAAAAAGAAGAAAGAAATGAAAAGTTTGAGAAAAATAGAAAAAACAATTTTTTATATATTAAAAAAATCTAAAAAAAAAACAAAAAAAAAATTTAAACAAACAGATTCATTCGAAGCGAATCGAACCTGTATACGCCACGCAGTGGGCTGAAAAACAAATAAGAAAAGGAAGAAGAAGAAGCGTTTCGTGTCAGCAGAAACCTTATACTCATTGCTGCAGCTTGGTTTTCTGCTTGCTGCCGACCCTTGAAAATAGATCAAACGGATCGCTTTTCATATAAACTCAGAATAAATTCTGGGTGTGAATTATATGAGGAAAAAACACTCCTATACAAGCCCAGGAGGAAAAATAAATAAAAAGATTACTCTTTTTGGACGTTTTACTGGGTTAAACTTAATTTTGTGCAAGAATGAATTTTTTGGGATAACTACGGTATATAGCAAAACCAAAGAAATGTTCTAATTTGTTATTTCATCACACAACCCACTAATTTCTGGTGGCAAGTTACAAGTCTTGGCTTGACTTTTCAACGGGTCCCAAAAAGCGAAATTGTGTGATTTGAAAAATAAATTAAAAATGAAAAAAGAAAAAAGAAATGAAAAGTTTGAGAAAAATAGAAAAAACTATTTTTTATTTATTAAAAAAATTAAAAAAAAAAAGAAAAAAATTAAAGAAACAGATTCATTCGCAGCGAATCGAACCGGTATACGCCACGCAGTGGGCTGAAAAATAAAAAAGAAAAGGAAGAAGAAAAAGCGTTTCGTGTCATCAGAAAACCTTACACACATCGGTGCAGCTTGGTTTTCTGCCTGCTGCAGACGCTTGAAAATAGATCAAACTGATCGCTTCTCATATAAACTCAGAATAAATTCTGGGTGTGAATTATATGAGGAAAAACACTCCTATACAAGCCCAGGAGGTAAAATAAATAAAAGGATTACTCTTTTTGGACGTTTTACTGGGTTAAACTTAATTTTGTGCAAGAATGAATTTTTTGGGATATCTCCGGTATATAGCAAAACCTAAGAAATTTTCTAATTTGTTATTTCATCACACAACCCATTAATTTTTAGTGACAAGTTTCAAGTCTTGGTTTGACTCATCAACAGGTCCCAAATAGCGAAATTGGGTAATTTGAATAACAAATGAAAAAATGAAAAAAGTAGAAAGAAATTAAAAGTTTGAGAAAAATAGAAAAAACAATTTTTTATATATTAAAAAAATTTAAAAAAGAAAACAAAAAAAAATTTAAAGAAACAGATTCATTCGAAGCGAATCGAACCGGTATACGCCACGCAGTGGGCTGAAAAATAAATAAGAAAAGGAAGAAGAAGAAGCGTTTCGTGTCAGCAGAAAACCATACACTCATCGGTGCAGCTTGGTTTTCTACTTGCTGCAGACGCTCAAAAATAGATCTAACCGATCTCTTCTCATATAAACTCAGAATAAATTCTGGGTGTGAATTATATGAGGAAGAAACAATCCTATACAAGCCCAGGAGGAAAAATAAATAAAAAGATTTTTCTTTTTGGACTTTTTACCGGGTTAAACTTAATTTTGTGCAGGAAAGAATTTTTGGGATATCTCCGGTATAGAGCAAAAGCTACAAAATGTTCTAATTTGTTATTTCATCACACAACCCATTAATTTTTGGTGACAAGTTTCAAGTCTTGGCTTGACTAATCAACGGGTCCCAAATAGGGAAATTGGGTGATTTGAAAAAGAAATGAAAAAATGAAAAAAGAAATGGAAAGTTTGAGAAAAATAGAAAAAACAATTTTTTATTTATTAAAAAAATTAAAAAAAAAAAAATTTTTGAAGGAACAGATTCATTCGAAGCGAATCGAAGCTGTATACGCCACGCAGTGGGCTGAAAATAAATAAGAAAAGGAAGAAGAAGAAGCGTTTCGTGTCAGCAGAAAACCTTACACTCAATGGTGCAACTTGATTTTCTGCCTGCTGCCGACGCTTGAAAATAGATCAAACTGATCGCTTCTCATATAAACTCAGAATAAATTCTGGGTGTGAATTATATGAGGAAAAACACTCCTATACAAGCCCAGGAGGTAAAATAAATAAAAGGATTACTCTTTTTGGACGTTTTACTGGGTTAAACTTAATTTTGTGCAAGAAAGAATTTTTTGGGATATCTCCTGCATATAGCAAAAGCTACAAAATGTTCTAATTTGTTATTTCATCACACAACCCATTAATTTTTGGTGACAAGTTTCAAGTCTTGGCTTGACTCGTCAACGGGTCCCAAATAGCGAAATTGGGTGATTTGAAAAAGAAATGAAAAAATGAAAAAAGAAAAAGAATGGAAAGTTTGAGAAAAAAAGAAAAAACAATTTTTTATTTATTAAAAAAATTAAAAAAGAAAAAAAAATTTTGAAGAAACAGAATCATTCGAAGCGAATCGAACCTGTATACGCCACGCAGTGGGTTGAAAAACAAATAAGAAAAGGAAGAAGAAGAAGCGTTTCGTGTCGGCAGAAAACCTTACACTCATCGGGGCAGCTTGGTTTTCTGCCTGCTGCAGACGCTTGAAAATATATCAAAATGATCTCTTCTCATATAAACTCAGAATAAATTCTGGGTGTGAATTATATAAGGAAAAACACTCCTATACTAAACCAGGAGGAAAAATAAATAAAAATATTACTCTTTTTGGAATTTTTACCGGGCCAAACTTTATTTTGTGCAAGAAAGAATTTTTTGGGATATCTCCGGTATGTAGCAAAAGCTACAAAATGTTCTAATTTGTTATTTCATCGCACAACCCATTAATTTTTGGTGGCAAGTTAAAAGTCTTGGCTTGACCCATCAACGGGTCCCAAATAGCGAAATTGGGTGACTTGAAAAAGAAATGAAAAAATTAAAAAAGAAAAAAGAAATGAAAAGTGTGAGAAAAATAGAAAAAATAATTTTTTATTTATTAAAAAAATTAAAAAAAAAAAAAAAATTTTGAAGAAACAGATTCATTCGAAGCGCATCGAACCTATATACGCCACGCAGTGGGCTGAAAAATAAATAAGAAAAGGAAGAAGAAGAAGCGTTTCGTGTCAGCAGAAATCCTTACACTCATCGGTGCAGCTTGGTTTTCTACTGATCAAACTGATCTCTTCTCATATAAACTCAGAATAAATTCTGGGTGTGAATTATATGAGGAAAAAACACTCCTATACAAGCCCAGGAGCAAAAATAAATAAAAATATTTCTCTTTTTGGACTTTTTACCGGGTTAAACATAATTTTGTGCAGGAATGAATTTTTTGGGATAACTCCGGTATATAGCAAAACCTAAGAAATGTTCTAATTTGTTATTTCATCACACAACCCATTAATTGTTGGTGACAAGTTTCAAGTCTTGGTTTGACTCATCAACAGGTCCCAAATAGCGAAATTGGGTAATTTGAAAAACAAATGAAAAAATGAAAAAAGAAGAAAGAAATGAAAAGTTTGAGAAAAATAGAAAAAACAATTTTTTATATATTAAAAAAATCTAAAAAAAAAACAAAAAAAAAATTTAAACAAACAGATTCATTCGAAGCGAATCGAACCTGTATACGCCACGCAGTGGGCTGAAAAACAAATAAGAAAAGGAAGAAGAAGAAGCGTTTCGTGTCAGCAGAAACCTTATACTCATTGCTGCAGCTTGGTTTTCTGCTTGCTGCCGACCCTTGAAAATAGATCAAACGGATCGCTTTTCATATAAACTCAGAATAAATTCTGGGTGTGAATTATATGAGGAAAAAACACTCCTATACAAGCCCAGGAGGAAAAATAAATAAAAATATTACTCTTTTTGGACGTTTTACTGGGTTAAACTTAATTTTGTGCAAGAATGAATTTTTTGGGATAACTACGGTATATAGCAAAACCAAAGAAATGTTCTAATTTGTTATTTCATCACACAACCCACTAATTTCTGGTGGCAAGTTACAAGTCTTAGCTTGACTCTTCAACGGGTCCCAAAAAGCGAAATTGTGTGATTTGAAAAATAAATTAAAAATGAAAAAAGAAAAAAGAAATGAAAAGTTTGAGAAAAATAGAAAAAACTATTTTTTATTTATTAAAAAAATTAAAAAAAAAAAGAAAAAAATTAAAGAAACAGATTCATTCGCAGCGAATCGAACCGGTATACGCCACGCAGTGGGCTGAAAAATAAAAAAGAAAAGGAAGAAGAAAAAGCGTTTCGTGTCATCAGAAAACCTTACACACATCGGTGCAGCTTGGTTTTCTGCCTGCTGCAGACGCTTGAAAATAGATCAAACTGATCGCTTCTCATATAAACTCAGAATAAATTCTGGGTGTGAATTATATGAGGAAAAACACTCCTATACAAGCCCAGGAGGTAAAATAAATAAAAGGATTACTCTTTTTGGACGTTTTACTGGGTTAAACTTAATTTTGTGCAAGAATGAATTTTTTGGGATATCTCCGGTATATAGCAAAACCTAAGAAATTTTCTAATTTGTTATTTCATCACACAACCCATTAATTTTTAGTGACAAGTTTCAAGTCTTGGTTTGACTCATCAACAGGTCCCAAATAGCGAAATTGGGTAATTTGAATAACAAATGAAAAAATGAAAAAAGTAGAAAGAAATTAAAAGTTTGAGAAAAATAGAAAAAACAATTTTTTATATATTAAAAAAATTTAAAAAAGAAAACAAAAAAAAATTTAAAGAAACAGATTCATTCGAAGCGAATCGAACCGGTATACGCCACGCAGTGGGCTGAAAAATAAATAAGAAAAGGAAGAAGAAGAAGCGTTTCGTGTCAGCAGAAAACCATACACTCATCGGTGCAGCTTGGTTTTCTACTTGCTGCAGACGCTCAAAAATAGATCTAACCGATCTCTTCTCATATAAACTCAGAATAAATTCTGGGTGTGAATTATATGAGGAAGAAACAATCCTATACAAGCCCAGGAGGAAAAATAAATAAAAAGATTTTTCTTTTTGGACTTTTTACCGGGTTAAACTTAATTTTGTGCAGGAAAGAATTTTTGGGATATCTCCGGTATAGAGCAAAAGCTACAAAATGTTCTAATTTGTTATTTCATCACACAACCCATTAATTTTTGGTGACAAGTTTCAAGTCTTGGCTTGACTAATCAACGGGTCCCAAATAGGGAAATTGGGTGATTTGAAAAAGAAATGAAAAAATGAAAAAAGAAATGGAAAGTTTGAGAAAAATAGAAAAAACAATTTTTTATTTATTAAAAAAATTAAAAAAAAAAAAATTTTTGAAGGAACAGATTCATTCGAAGCGAATCGAAGCTGTATACGCCACGCAGTGGGCTGAAAAATAAATAAGAAAAGGAAGAAGAAGAAGCGTTTCGTGTCAGCAGAAAACCTTACACTCAATGGTGCAACTTGATTTTCTGCCTGCTGCCGACGCTTGAAAATAGATCAAACTGATCGCTTCTCATATAAACTCAGAATAAATTCTGGGTGTGAATTATATGAGGAAAAACACTCCTATACAAGCCCAGGAGGTAAAATAAATAAAAGGATTACTCTTTTTGGACGTTTTACTGGATTAAACTTAATTTTGTGCAAGAATGAATTTTTTGGGATATCTCCGGTATATAGCAAAACCTAAGAAATTTTCTAATTTGTTATTTCATCACACAACCCATTAATTTTTAGTGACAAGTTTCAAGTCTTGGTTTGACTCATCAACAGGTCCCAAATAGCGAAATTGGGTAATTTGAATAACAAATGAAAAAATGAAAAAAGAAAAAAGAAATGAAAAGTGTGAGAAAAATAGAAAAAACAATTTTTTATTTATTAAAAAAATTAAAAAAGAAAAAAAAAATTTTGAAGAAACAGAATCATTCGAAGCGAATCGAACCTGTATACGCCACGCAGTGGGCTGAAAAATAAATAAGAAAAGGAAGAAGAAGAAGAAGCGTTTCGTGTCAGCAGAAAACCATACACTCATCGGTGCAGCTTGGTTTTCTACTTGCTGCAGACGCTCAAAAATAGATCAAACCGATCTCTTCTCATATAAACTCAGAATAAATTCTGGGTGTGAATTATATGAGGAAGAAACAATCCTATACAAGCCCAGGAGGAAAAATAAATAAAAAGATTTTTCTTTTTGGACTTTTTACCGGGTTAAACTTAATTTTGTGCAGGAAAGAATTTTTGGGATATCTCCGGTATAGAGCAAAAGCTACAAAATGTTCTAATTTGTTATTTCATCACACAACCCATTAATTTTTGGTGACAAGTTTCAAGTCTTGGCTTGACTAATCAACGGGTCCCAAATAGGGAAATTGGGTGCTTTGAAAAAGAAATGAAAAAAAGAAAAAAGAAATGGAAAGTTTGAGAAAAAAAAAAACAATTTTTTATTTATTAAAAAAAAAAAAAAAAAAAAAATTTTTGAAGAAACAGATTCATTCGAAACGAATCGAACCTGTATACGCCACGCAGTGGGTTGAAAAACAAATAAGAAAAGGAAGAAGAAGAAGCATTTCGTGTCGGCAGAAAACCTTACACTCATCGGTGCAGTTTGGTTTTCTGCCTGCCGCAGACGCTTGAAAATAGATCAAAATGATCTCTTCTCATATAAACTCAGAATAATTTCTGGGTGTGAATTATATAAGGAAAAAACACTCCTATGCTAGACCAGGAGGAAAAATAAATAAAAATATTACTCTTTTTGGAATTTTTACCCGGGGTAAACTTTATTTTGTGCATGAAAGAATTTTTTGGGATATCTCCGGTATATAGCAAAAGCTACAAAATGTTCTAATTTGTTATTTCATCACACAACCCATTAATTTTTGGTGGCAAGTTTCAAGTCTTGGCTTGACCCATCAACGGGTTCCAAATAGCGAAATTGGGTAATTTGAAAAAGAAATGAAAAAATTAAAAAAGAAAAAAGAAATGAAAAGTGTGAGAAAAATAGAAAAAACAATTTTTTATTTATTAAAAAAATTAAAAAAGAAAAAAAAAATTTTGGAGAAACAGAATCATTCGAAGCGAATCGAACCTGTATACGCCACGCAGTGGGTTGAAAAACAAATAAGAAAAGGAAGAAGAAGAAGCGTTTCGTGTCGGCAGAAAACCTTACACTCATCGGTGCAGCTTGGTTTTCTGCCTGCTGCAGACGCTTGAAAATAGATCAAAATGATCTCTTCTCATATAAACTCAGAATAATTTCTGGGTGTGAATTATATAAGGAAAAAACACTCCTATACTAGACCAGGAGGAAAAATAAATAAAAATATTACTCTTTTTGGAATTTTTACCGGGCTAAGCTACAAAATGTCCTAAATTGTTATTTCATCGCACAACCCATTAATTTTTGGTGGCAAGTTTCAAGTCTTGGCTTGACCCATCAACGGGTCCCAAATATCGAAATTGGGTGAATTGAAAAAGAAATGAAAAAATGAAAAAAGAAGAAAGAAATGAAAAGTTTGAGAAAAATAGAAAAAACATTTTTTTATATATTAAAAAAATCTAAAAAAGAAAACAAAAAAAAAATTTTAACAAACACATTCATTCGAAGCGAATCGAACCTGTATACGCCACGCAGTGGGCTGAAAAATAAATAAGAAAAGGAAGAAGAAAAGCGTTTCGTGTCAGCAGAAATCCTTACACTCATCGGTGCAGCTTGGTTTTCTACTTGCTGCAGACACTCAAAAATAGATCAAACTGATCTCTTCTCATATAAACTCAGAATAAATTCTGGGTGTGAATTATATGAGGAAGAAACACTCCTATACAAGCCCAGGAGGAAAAATAAATAAAAAGATTTCTCTTTTTGGACTTTTTACCGGGTTAAACTTAATTTTGTGCAGGAATGAATTTTTTGGGATAACTCCGGTATATAGCAAAACCTAAGAAATGTTCTAATTTGTTATTTCATCACACAACCCATTAATTTTTGGTGACAAATTTCAAGTCTTGGTTTGACTCATCAACAGGTCCCAAATAGCGAAATTGGGTAATTTGAAAAACAAATGAAAAAATGAAAAAAGAAGAAAGAAATGAAAAGTTTGAGAAAAATAGAAAAAACAATTTTTTATATATTAAAAAAATCTAAAAAAGGAAAAAAAAAAAAAAATTTAAACAAACAGATTCATTCGAAGCGAATCGAACCTGTATACGCCACGCAGTGGGCTGAAAAACAAATACGAAAAGGAAGAAGAAAAGCGTTTCGTGTCAGCAGAAAACCTTACATTCACCGGTGCAGCACGGTTTTCTGCCTCCTGTAGACGCTTGAAAATAGATCAAAATGATCTCTTCTCATATAAACTCAGTATAAATTCTGGGTGTGAATTATATGAGGAAAAAACACTCCTATACAAGCCCAGGAGGAAAAATAAATAAAAAGATTACTCTTTTTGGACGTTTTACTGGGTTAAACTTAATTTTGTGCAAGAATGAATTTTTTGGGATAACTCCGGTATATAGCAAAACCTAAGAAATGTTCTAATTTGTTATTTCATCACACAACCCATTAATTTTTGGTGACAAGTTTCAAGTCTTGGTTTGACTCATCAACAGGTCCTAAATAGCGAAATTGGGTAATTTGAAAAACAAATGAAAAAATGAAAAAAGAAGAAAGAAATGAAAAGTTTGAGAAAAATAGAAAAAACAATTTTTTATATATTAAAAAAATCTAAAAAAAAAACAAAAAAAAAATTTAAACAAACAGATTCATTCGAAGCGAATCGAACCTGTATACGCCACGCAGTGGGCTGAAAAACAAATAAGAAAAGGAAGAAGAAGAAGCGTTTCGTGTCAGCAGAAACCTTATACTCATTGCTGCAGCTTGGTTTTCTGCTTGCTGCCGACCCTTGAAAATAGATCAAACGGATCGCTTTTCATATAAACTCAGAATAAATTCTGGGTGTGAATTATATGAGGAAAAAACACTCCTATACAAGCCCAGGAGGAAAAATAAATAAAAAGATTACTCTTTTTGGACGTTTTACTGGGTTAAACTTAATTTTGTGCAAGAATGAATTTTTTGGGATAACTACGGTATATAGCAAAACCAAAGAAATGTTCTAATTTGTTATTTCATCACACAACCCACTAATTTCTGGTGGCAAGTTACAAGTCTTGGCTTGACTTTTCAACGGGTCCCAAAAAGCGAAATTGTGTGATTTGAAAAATAAATTAAAAATGAAAAAAGAAAAAAGAAATGAAAAGTTTGAGAAAAATAGAAAAAACTATTTTTTATTTATTAAAAAAATTAAAAAAAAAAAGAAAAAAATTAAAGAAACAGATTCATTCGCAGCGAATCGAACCGGTATACGCCACGCAGTGGGCTGAAAAATAAAAAAGAAAAGGAAGAAGAAAAAGCGTTTCGTGTCATCAGAAAACCTTACACACATCGGTGCAGCTTGGTTTTCTGCCTGCTGCAGACGCTTGAAAATAGATCAAACTGATCGCTTCTCATATAAACTCAGAATAAATTCTGGGTGTGAATTATATGAGGAAAAACACTCCTATACAAGCCCAGGAGGTAAAATAAATAAAAGGATTACTCTTTTTGGACGTTTTACTGGGTTAAACTTAATTTTGTGCAAGAATGAATTTTTTGGGATATCTCCGGTATATAGCAAAACCTAAGAAATTTTCTAATTTGTTATTTCATCACACAACCCATTAATTTTTAGTGACAAGTTTCAAGTCTTGGTTTGACTCATCAACAGGTCCCAAATAGCGAAATTGGGTAATTTGAATAACAAATGAAAAAATGAAAAAAGTAGAAAGAAATTAAAAGTTTGAGAAAAATAGAAAAAACAATTTTTTATATATTAAAAAAATTTAAAAAAGAAAACAAAAAAAAATTTAAAGAAACAGATTCATTCGAAGCGAATCGAACCGGTATACGCCACGCAGTGGGCTGAAAAATAAATAAGAAAAGGAAGAAGAAGAAGCGTTTCGTGTCAGCAGAAAACCATACACTCATCGGTGCAGCTTGGTTTTCTACTTGCTGCAGACGCTCAAAAATAGATCTAACCGATCTCTTCTCATATAAACTCAGAATAAATTCTGGGTGTGAATTATATGAGGAAGAAACAATCCTATACAAGCCCAGGAGGAAAAATAAATAAAAAGATTTTTCTTTTTGGACTTTTTACCGGGTTAAACTTAATTTTGTGCAGGAAAGAATTTTTGGGATATCTCCGGTATAGAGCAAAAGCTACAAAATGTTCTAATTTGTTATTTCATCACACAACCCATTAATTTTTGGTGACAAGTTTCAAGTCTTGGCTTGACTAATCAACGGGTCCCAAATAGGGAAATTGGGTGATTTGAAAAAGAAATGAAAAAATGAAAAAAGAAATGGAAAGTTTGAGAAAAATAGAAAAAACAATTTTTTATTTATTAAAAAAATTAAAAAAAAAAAAAATTTTGAAGGAACAGATTCATTCGAAGCGAATCGAAGCTGTATACGCCACGCAGTGGGCTGAAAAATAAATAAGAAAAGGAAGAAGAAGAAGCGTTTCGTGTCAGCAGAAAACCTTACACTCAATGGTGCAACTTGATTTTCTGCCTGCTGCCGACGCTTGAAAATAGATCAAACTGATCGCTTCTCATATAAACTCAGAATAAATTCTGGGTGTGAATTATATGAGGAAAAACACTCCTATACAAGCCCAGGAGGTAAAATAAATAAAAGGATTACTCTTTTTGGACGTTTTACTGGGTTAAACTTAATTCTGTGCAAGAATGAATTTTTTGGGATATCTCCGGTATATAGCAAAACCTAAGAAATTTTCTAATTTGTTATTTCATCACACAACCCATTAATTTTTAGTGACAAGTTTCAAGTCTTGGTTTGACTCATCAACAGGTCCCAAATAGCGAAATTGGGTAATTTGAATAACAAATGAAAAAATGAAAAAAGAAAAAAGAAATGAAAAGTGAGAGAAAAATAGAAAAAACAATTTTTTATTTATTAAAAAAATTAAAAAAGAAAAAAAAAATTTTGAAGAAACAGAATCATTCGAAGCGAATCGAACCTGTATACGCCACGCAGTGGGCTGAAAAATAAATAAGAAAAGGAAGAAGAAGAAGAAGCGTTTCGTGTCAGCAGAAAACCATACACTCATCGGTGCAGCTTGGTTTTCTACTTGCTGCAGACGCTCAAAAATAGATCAAACCGATCTCTTCTCATATAAACTCAGAATAAATTCTGGGTGTGAATTATATGAGGAAGAAACAATCCTATACAAGCCCAGGAGGAAAAATAAATAAAAAGATTTTTCTTTTTGGACTTTTTACCGGGTTAAACTTAATTTTGTGCAGGAAAGAATTTTTGGGATATCTCCGGTATAGAGCAAAAGCTACGAAATGTTCTAATTTGTTATTTCATCACACAACCCATTAATTTTTGGTGACAAGTTTCAAGTCTTGGCTTGACTAATCAACGGGTCCCAAATAGTTAAATTGGGTGCTTTGAAAAAGAAATGAAAAAAAGAAAAAAGAAATGGAAAGTTTGAGAAAAAAAAAAACAATTTTTTATTTATTAAAAAAAAAAAAAAAAAAAAATTTTTGAAGAAACAGATTCATTCGAAACGAATCGAACCTGTATACGCCACGCAGTGGGTTGAAAAACAAATAAGAAAAGGAAGAAGAAGAAGCATTTCGTGTCGGCAGAAAACTTTACACTCATCGGTGCAGTTTGGTTTTCTGCCTGCCGCAGACGCTTGAAAATAGATCAAAATGATCTCTTCTCATATAAACTCAGAATAATTTCTGGGTGTGAATTATATAAGGAAAAAACACTCCTATGCTAGACCAGGAGGAAAAATAAATAAAAATATTACTCTTTTTGGAATTTTTACCCGGGGTAAACTTTATTTTGTGCATGAAAGAATTTTTTGGGATATCTCCGGTATATAGCAAAAGCTACAAAATGTTCTAATTTGTTATTTCATCACACAACCCATTAATTTTTGGTGGCAAGTTTCAAGTCTTGGCTTGACCCATCAACGGGTTCCAAATAGCGAAATTGGGTAATTTGAAAAAGAAATGAAAAAATTAAAAAAGAAAAAAGAAATGAAAAGTGTGAGAAAAATAGAAAAAACAATTTTTTATTTATTAAAAAAATTAAAAAAGAAAAAAAAAATTTTGGAGAAACAGAATCATTCGAAGCGAATCGAACCTGTATACGCCACGCAGTGGGTTGAAAAACAAATAAGAAAAGGAAGAAGAAGAAGCGTTTCGTGTCGGCAGAAAACCTTACACTCATCGGTGCAGCTTGGTTTTCTGCCTGCTGCAGACGCTTGAAAATAGATCAAAATGATCTCTTCTCATATAAACTCAGAATAATTTCTGGGTGTGAATTATATAAGGAAAAAACACTCCTATACTAGACCAGGAGGAAAAATAAATAAAAATATTACTCTTTTTGGAATTTTTACCGGGCTAAGCTACAAAATGTCCTAAATTGTTATTTCATCGCACAACCCATTAATTTTTGGTGGCAAGTTTCAAGTCTTGGCTTGACCCATCAACGGGTCCCAAATATCGAAATTGGGTGAATTGAAAAAGAAATGAAAAAATGAAAAAAGAAGAAAGAAATGAAAAGTTTGAGAAAAATAGAAAAAACAATTTTTTATATATTAAAAAAATCTAAAAAAAAAACAAAAAAAAAATTTAAACAAACAGATTCATTCGAAGCGAATCGAACCTGTATACGCCACGCAGTGGGCTGAAAAACAAATAAGAAAAGGAAGAAGAAGAAGCGTTTCGTGTCAGCAGAAACCTTATACTCATTGCTGCAGCTTGGTTTTCTGCTTGCTGCCGACCCTTGAAAATAGATCAAACGGATCGCTTTTCATATAAACTCAGAATAAATTCTGGGTGTGAATTATATGAGGAAAAAACACTCCTATACAAGCCCAGGAGGAAAAATAAATAAAAAGATTACTCTTTTTGGACGTTTTACTGGGTTAAACTTAATTTTGTGCAAGAATGAATTTTTTGGGATAACTACGGTATATAGCAAAACCAAAGAAATGTTCTAATTTGTTATTTCATCACACAACCCACTAATTTCTGGTGGCAAGTTACAAGTCTTGGCTTGACTCTTCAACGGGTCCCAAAAAGCGAAATTGTGTGATTTGAAAAATAAATTAAAAATGAAAAAAGAAAAAAGAAATGAAAAGTTTGAGAAAAATAGAAAAAACTATTTTTTATTTATTAAAAAAATTAAAAAAAAAAAGAAAAAAATTAAAGAAACAGATTCATTCGCAGCGAATCGAACCGGTATACGCCACGCAGTGGGCTGAAAAATAAAAAAGAAAAGGAAGAAGAAAAAGCGTTTCGTGTCATCAGAAAACCTTACACACATCGGTGCAGCTTGGTTTTCTGCCTGCTGCAGACGCTTGAAAATAGATCAAACTGATCGCTTCTCATATAAACTCAGAATAAATTCTGGGTGTGAATTATATGAGGAAAAACACTCCTATACAAGCCCAGGAGGTAAAATAAATAAAAGGATTACTCTTTTTGGACGTTTTACTGGGTTAAACTTAATTTTGTGCAAGAATGAATTTTTTGGGATATCTCCGGTATATAGCAAAACCTAAGAAATTTTCTAATTTGTTATTTCATCACACAACCCATTAATTTTTAGTGACAAGTTTCAAGTCTTGGTTTGACTCATCAACAGGTCCCAAATAGCGAAATTGGGTAATTTGAATAACAAATGAAAAAATGAAAAAAGTAGAAAGAAATTAAAAGTTTGAGAAAAATAGAAAAAACAATTTTTTATATATTAAAAAAATTTAAAAAAGAAAACAAAAAAAAATTTAAAGAAACAGATTCGTTCGAAGCGAATCGAACCGGTATACGCCACGCAGTGGGCTGAAAAATAAATAAGAAAAGGAAGAAGAAGAAGCGTTTCGTGTCAGCAGAAAACCATACACTCATCGGTGCAGCTTGGTTTTCTACTTGCTGCAGACGCTCAAAAATAGATCTAACCGATCTCTTCTCATATAAACTCAGAATAAATTCTGGGTGTGAATTATATGAGGAAGAAACAATCCTATACAAGCCCAGGAGGAAAAATAAATAAAAAGATTTTTCTTTTTGGACTTTTTACCGGGTTAAACTTAATTTTGTGCAGGAAAGAATTTTTGGGATATCTCCGGTATAGAGCAAAAGCTACAAAATGTTCTAATTTGTTATTTCATCACACAACCCATTAATTTTTGGTGACAAGTTTCAAGTCTTGGCTTGACTAATCAACGGGTCCCAAATAGGGAAATTGGGTGATTTGAAAAAGAAATGAAAAAATGAAAAAAGAAATGGAAAGTTTGAGAAAAATAGAAAAAACAATTTTTTATTTATTAAAAAAATTAAAAAAAAAAAAAATTTTGAAGGAACAGATTCATTCGAAGCGAATCGAAGCTGTATACGCCACGCAGTGGGCTGAAAAATAAATAAGAAAAGGAAGAAGAAGAAGCGTTTCGTGTCAGCAGAAAACCTTACACTCAATGGTGCAACTTGATTTTCTGCCTGCTGCCGACGCTTGAAAATAGATCAAACTGATCGCTTCTCATATAAACTCAGAATAAATTCTGGGTGTGAATTATATGAGGAAAAACACTCCTATACAAGCCCAGGAGGTAAAATAAATAAAAGGATTACTCTTTTTGGACGTTTTACTGGGTTAAACTTAATTTTGTGCAAGAATGAATTTTTTGGGATATCTCCGGTATATAGCAAAACCTAAGAAATTTTCTAATTTGTTATTTCATCACACAACCCATTAATTTTTAGTGACAAGTTTCAAGTCTTGGTTTGACTCATCAACAGGTCCCAAATAGCGAAATTGGGTAATTTGAATAACAAATGAAAAAATGAAAAAAGAAAAAAGAAATGAAAAGTGTGAGAAAAATAGAAAAAACAATTTTTTATTTATTAAAAAAATTAAAAAAGAAAAAAAAAATTTTGAAGAAACAGAATCATTCGAAGCGAATCGAACCTGTATACGCCACGCAGTGGGCTGAAAAATAAATAAGAAAAGGAAGAAGAAGAAGAAGCGTTTCGTGTCAGCAGAAAACCATACACTCATCGGTGCAGCTTGGTTTTCTACTTGCTGCAGACGCTCAAAAATAGATCAAACCGATCTCTTCTCATATAAACTCAGAATAAATTCTGGGTGTGAATTATATGAGGAAGAAACAATCCTATACAAGCCCAGGAGGAAAAATAAATAAAAAGATTTTTCTTTTTGGACTTTTTACCGGGTTAAACTTAATTTTGTGCAGGAAAGAATTTTTGGGATATCTCCGGTATAGAGCAAAAGCTACAAAATGTTCTAATTTGTTATTTCATCACACAACCCATTAATTTTTGGTGACAAGTTTCAAGTCTTGGCTTGACTAATCAACGGGTCCCAAATAGTTAAATTGGGTGCTTTGAAAAAGAAATGAAAAAAAGAAAAAAGAAATGGAAAGTTTGAGAAAAAAAAAAAACAATTTTTTATTTATTAAAAAAAAAAAAAAAAAAAAATTTTTGAAGAAACAGATTCATTCGAAACGAATCGAACCTGTATACGCCACGCAGTGGGTTGAAAAACAAATAAGAAAAGGAAGAAGAAGAAGCATTTCGTGTCGGCAGAAAACTTTACACTCATCGGTGCAGTTTGGTTTTCTGCCTGCCGCAGACGCTTGAAAATAGATCAAAATGATCTCTTCTCATATAAACTCAGAATAATTTCTGGGTGTGAATTATATAAGGAAAAAACACTCCTATGCTAGACCAGGAGGAAAAATAAATAAAAATATTACTCTTTTTGGAATTTTTACCCGGGGTAAACTTTATTTTGTGCATGAAAGAATTTTTTGGGATATCTCCGGTATATAGCAAAAGCTACAAAATGTTCTAATTTGTTATTTCATCACACAACCCATTAATTTTTGGTGGCAAGTTTCAAGTCTTGGCTTGACCCATCAACGGGTTCCAAATAGCGAAATTGGGTAATTTGAAAAAGAAATGAAAAAATTAAAAAAGAAAAAAGAAATGAAAAGTGTGAGAAAAATAGAAAAAACAATTTTTTATTTATTAAAAAATTAAAAAAGAAAAAAAAAATTTTGGAGAAACAGAATCATTCGAAGCGAATCGAACCTGTATACGCCACGCAGTGGGTTGAAAAACAAATAAGAAAAGGAAGAAGAAGAAGCGTTTCGTGTCGGCAGAAAACCTTACACTCATCGGTGCAGCTTGGTTTTCTGCCTGCTGCAGACGCTTGAAAATAGATCAAAATGATCTCTTCTCATATAAACTCAGAATAATTTCTGGGTGTGAATTATATAAGGAAAAAACACTCCTATACTAGACCAGGAGGAAAAATAAATAAAAATATTACTCTTTTTGGAATTTTTACCGGGCTAAGCTACAAAATGTCCTAAATTGTTATTTCATCGCACAACCCATTAATTTTTGGTGGCAAGTTTCAAGTCTTGGCTTGACCCATCAACGGGTCCCAAATATCGAAATTGGGTGAATTGAAAAAGAAATGAAAAAATGAAAAAAGAAGAAAGAAATGAAAAGTTTGAGAAAAATAGAAAAAACATTTTTTTATATATTAAAAAAATCTAAAAAAGAAAAAAAAAAAAAAAATTTTAACAAACACATTCATTGGAAGCGAATCGAACCTGTATACGCCACGCAGTGGGCTGAAAAATAAATAAGAAAAGGAAGAAGAAAAGCGTTTCGTGTCAGCAGAAATCCTTACACTCATCGGTGCAGCTTGGTTTTCTACTTGCTGCAGACACTCAAAAATAGATCAAACTGATCTCTTCTCATATAAACTCAGAATAAATTCTGGGTGTGAATTATATGAGGAAAAAACACTCCTT